>CM064572.1:61076047-61136982 GCA_032716605.1 Paralithodes platypus
ACCATAGAAGACGAAAAATAAGAAAAAGAAAGACAAAAATATAAGCGAAGAAGACGAAGAACAAGTAGGTGAAGGAAGATAAAGAAAAGCAGTTAAAGAGGAAATGTGGAACAGGAAAAGCATGAGAAACCTAATAATAGACATGATAAATCCCAATTATAATAGTTACTGTATATACTATTTATTGGACTACTAATTTAGAAATATTAATGATTACTTAGTCTAGAAATATATGTTGCATATACAAACAAAAAGCAAAAATGACAACCATGACTAACCTTTCGGCTGACAAAACTTACAGATTAGTTCAGCTCAATAATTCTTAGTAAACACACACACACACACACACACACACACACACACACACACACACACACACACGTATGTGCGCACGTACGTGTATATACGTATGTTCTGTATATGAGTAAGTAAATAAATGTGTATATGTACTGTATATCACTTACTCTCATGGTTATTTTATGATAATTTGTATTCTGCACATGCATCATTATTGTATTTATTTATTTTGTTTGTAAACTAAGCTTACCATCCTCATATCTGTACATCTCATGTTCATCCACTAAATTGTAAAATGTGTATTTTCACCTCATGAGGCTGCCATTCTTTAATAAACCGTTTATTATTATTATTATTATTATTACACACACACACATACTGTATGCGATTGTCGATGTCACTTAACGCTTTAATAGTGTTTTTATTCTGGCTATCATTAGACGATTTAAAGCAGCTTAGGAGGGATCTCTAGGAATTAAAGGGGTAACATATATATCAGCTGACCCTCAGACTTCCAAAATTAATTCCTAAACTTTTTTTTGTCTCTACATGTATATGCGTGAGAGTGCTTCCCCCAGAGTTGAAGGACCAAAATCAAGGGACGTTCGAGCCACAATGCCCGGACACGAAGAGTTTGAAGCAATTTAAGTCATACGATGAGGGAAAGATGGATTCAGGGAGAGAGTTCCAGAGCTCAGAATAGAAGAAAGGCTGGGAATATCGGTTCACTCTTGAGTTGGAGAGTTGCACAGAATAGGGGTTGGATTGTGTTGCAAGGCAGGTGCTATACGTGCTCTACGTAGAGGGGGTGGTATACACTGAGAGAGCTCTGAGGAACACTGATTACTGAAATAGCAGTAGAATAGTGAGAGAGATGCAACATTGCGGCGAAGAGAGAGAGATTGCAAAACATTGGTGTTTGGACGTGAGGATAGAGGGTAAGGGAGGGTAGGACAGAGGGCAAGGGAGGGTAGGACAGAGGGTAAGGGAGGGTAGGACAGAGGGTGAGGGAGGGTAGGACAGATAAAGGGCAGGGAAAGGCAGAGCAACGTCGGTAAGGTTGGTTTAAGGCAGGACAGGCCAGAGAAGGCAAGGGCAAGATCGAAATTGGAATAGGACAGTATCCCTCTCCGACATATGACGCAATTTTGAGCCTATTAGGGATACTTTAAAGCCTTTATTACCATCAGGGTTTTTTACAAACCTTTATTTTAGTTACTTCAACCTCTGCAGTTGTCTTTGAGTTAGATGTGGGCAGAAAACTAATTTTGGAGAGGTAATTATAAGAGTGAGAGAACTCTATTTCTTATTGCTAATCTGGCAACCTCTGCGTCATATATGTCTGAAGGGGGTATAAAGGACGGTAAAGTAGAACAGAGAGGACAGTGTGAGGAAAGGCGGTGAAGGTCAGGACAGGTCAGGGTAGGGTAGAACGATGCAGGAAAGGTCAGGGTGTGGAAGAGTAAGCTAACTACTTTACCTTACTCTTCCACATCCTGAATAACGCATGACAAGGTAGGGTAGAGCATTGCAGGATAGGACAGGGTATGGTAGGGCAGGTCAGCATAGGGCAGCGTGGGACAGAGCATTGCAGGACATGATGTTGTAAGGCTGTGAATGGTAGGACAAGGCAGTGAAGGGTAGGTCAAAGGTAGGACAAGGCAGTGAAGGGTAGGACAAAGGCAGTGATGGGTAGGTCAACGGTAGGATAAGGCAGTGAAGGGTAGGACAAGGCAGTGAAGGGTAGGACAAAGGTAGGACAAGGCAGTGATGGGTAGGTCAAAAGTAGGTCAAGGCAATGAAGGTTAGGTCAAGGCAGTGATGGGTAGGAAAAGGCAGTGATGGGTAGGACAAGGCAGTGAAGGGTAGGAAAAGGCAGTGATGGGTAGGACAAGGCAGTGAAGGGTAGGAAAAGGCAGTGAAGGGTAGGAAAAGGCAGTGATGGGTAGGACAAGGCAGTGAAGGGTAGGAAAAGGCAGTGAAGGGTAGGTGAAAGGTAGGACAAGGCAGTGAAGGGTAGGTCAAAGGTAGGACAAGGCAGTGAAGGGTAGCAGATGCAGGTAGAAGTGGTAATAGTAGTACCTGTGACAGAGACAGCACGGGCAGGGCCTCAGTACTGGGAAGGCTTTTGTTACGTGTGTGTGTGTGTGTGTGTGTGTGTGTGTGTGTGTGTGTGTGTGTGTCAGTGTGTGTGTGTGTGAGAGAGAGAGAGAGAGAGAGAGAGAGAGAGAGAGAGAGAGAGAGAGAGAGAGAGAGAGAGAGAGAGTAGTAATAATAGGTAATAGATTAGACATAAAGAGACGCTAAACAGAACACAATTGGAACAGTATATAGAAAGGGCAGCACAAGGGTATTTTTGTTCTTTATATAATCGGACAAGAATATTCTGAAGTTCTCACAATTATACATACCTATATTCATTGATCACGTATAGGGATACATGCGAGTACATAACTCAATATAAATATATAAGTTAATTAGGATCAGAAAATGTACACCATTTACTTCGTCAGTTCAATGAAGACTTTTATAGACAACTTTAATTACAAATATATTTATATAAATTGTATATATATATATATATATATATATATATATATATATATATATATATATATGACAGTATACGATTTAAAAATGGTTTTGGACAATTAATTCAAAGCCACAATATAGCTTTGACAATTGTTTGTCGCTAATTCTAGGCGACATTATTAAGTATATAAAGGATCCCTACTATGCCAAGGGGTTAAGTTGCTGCATTATCACAGAAACACACACATCCCACTTTGTATAAACACACACATCCCACTTTGTATAAACACACACATCCCACTTTGTATAAACACACACATCCCACTTTGTATAAACACACACATCCCACTTTGTATAAACACACACATCCCACTTTGTATAAACACACACATCCCACTTTGTATAAACACACACATCCCACTTTGTATAAACATTATTTATAGTTTCTCTGGTTATGTTCACAAGGATCATAAATTGCATGGTTGGGAATTTTCTGACTGTACACCTTCTTTAACCATATTTATTAGATGTCTAATGTATTTGTATAGATGCCTGCGGACCATATTAATAATCTAAGGAAGGACCTCTAGGCATAAAAGGGTGAACAAATAATCTAAGGAAGGACCTCTAGGCATAAAAGGGTGACAAAATAATCTAAGGAAGGACCTCTAGGCATAAAAGGGTGACAAAATAATCTAGGAAAGGACCTCTAGGCATAAAGGGGTGACAAAATAATCTAAGAAAGGACCTCTAGGCATAAAAGGGTGACAAAATAATCTAAGAAAGGACCTCTAGGCATAAAAGGGTGAACAAATAATCTAAGGAAGGACCTCTAGGCATAAAAGGGTGACAAAATAATCTAAGGAAGGACCTCTAGGCAAAATAATCTAAGGAAGGACCTCTAGGCATAAAAGGGTGACAAAATTAGTCCAAATAACCCCCTAACTCTGCCATTTTCTTCCTAAGTTGAATAATGAAGGCAGCTAAGATATACCACACATTGGCGTCATGTGATTGGAAGTAAAGAACAGTTCAAAGGTGTCAATCTTGAACATAATTTTGAATTCGCCTTTGACTAAAAAAAGATCATTATATATGTTGAACTATTTGGTCCGAAGGGGGGAGGGTGGTGTGGAGGGGTCTTTTTCCCCCCCCCCCCCCCCCCCCCCCTTCCGTTTGTTTCACTCCATTAGTTTGGAGGTTGTAAGACGTTTCACCTCTTTAGTTTGGCGATGTGTGGAGTTACTCGTAGAGACAGATTGAGGAATGAAGAGATACGTAGGAGAGTGGGGCAGCAGGAACATTTGTCAGCCAGAGTGGACAGAAGGGTGCTGAGCTGGTATGGTCATGTTGAACGAATGGGAGATGAAAGGCTTACAAAGAGAATATGTGAGTCAGGTACAAGGGGAGATAGAAGGGCAGGAAGACCCCCATTGAGATGGAGAGACTGTGTAAGAAAGGCTTTGGATGATAGAGGAATGACTATAGATCAGGCAGGGGAAGTGGTGGTGGACAGGAGTGAATGGAGAATGCTTGTGAATAGTTGAGTGAACACGTGGTCATTTGGAGTAAGGGGTCGGGCGCAAGTTCGACTAGATAATAGTCCATCAGGCGCCTGGCCCGGGGGGACGATTAATATGAAGGGTGTGCCTGGAAGTGTGGTGGGAGGGCTTGTGGCTTTGGCTCCGCTGCATGTCTGCCTGCCGAGATCGGAACCTCTCCGGGTGGTCAGGGGCCGGGGGAGTGCTGGAGCGACCTTGGTAACCCTGGTCTCTGGGTCTTCTCCTGGGTGACCTGGATGTGTGTGAGTTTGTGTTTTTTTATCTGTGTTTATTTTTTGTTTTATGTTGTTTTTGTGTTTTCCCTGTTCTTGCTCTGTCTTGAGTCGGCTACCCCCAAAATGGGGATTGGGCCTGAGCATATAGATAGATAGATAGATAGTTTGGCGATAATAAGATGCTTCACCCCATTCACTTGTTGATTTTTTTCCTTTCTGGGTTACCGATAGCGAGCCCTTGAAGAATTTGGCCTTAGGACGTGACATTTGTTTTCAATAACAAAAACATTTACAAGTTTAGCTTGCATGGGGTCAGCGTGGGTCTTTTAGTTTGACGGAAGTCTACGAAGGCGTTTTTGTTAGCCTAGGGAACAAACTAAGAGACTTTGCTCAAAATGGCAACAGCAAGCAAAATCCTCAATAATAATAAAAGGCAATATAATAATAACCCACAAGTAGTCAGATCAGATAGTGTTAACCAGATCAGATCAGGTGAAGGTATTGAGGGATAAGCCTTTACAACGGCACCTCGTATCTACATTCCACTTTTTCCCATTTTTCTGAAGAGTGTAGAGAGGGGAGAAGGGGTGTTGGAGAGAGAGGAAGCTGTTGGAGTGGCTTTGTTATGTGTGTTTAGTCTGTATACGAAGGATATACAGAAAAGCAGAGACCATTTAATCGAAAGGGTTAAGAAGCAAGAGGGTAGCCGGGGAGGAAGAAGGTAAGGTCAAGGCAAAGACGAACAGACCCCGAGAACTGATGATGATGATGATGGTGGTGATGATGATGATGATGATGATGGTGGTGGTGATGATGATGATGATGATGATGATGATGATGGTGGTGGTGATGATGGTGGTGGTAGTGATGGTGGTGATGATGGTGGTGGTAGTGATGGTGGTGATGATGGTGGTGGTGGTGATGGTGGTGGTGATGGTTGTGGTGATGGTGGTGATGATGGTGGTGATGATGATGATGGTGGTGATGATGATGGTGGTGATGATGGTGGTGGTGATGATGATGGTGGTGGTGATGATGGTGGTGGTGATGATGGTGATGGTGGTGATGATGATGATGATGATGGTGATGATGATGATGATGATGATGATGATGGTGGTGGTGATGATGGTGGTGGTAGTGATGGTGGTGATGATGGTGGTGGTAGTGATGGTGGTGATGATGGTGGTGGTAGTGATGGTGGTGATGATGGTGGTGGTGGTGATGGTTGTGGTGATGGTGGTGATGATGGTGGTGATGATGATGATGGTGGTGATGATGATGGTGGTGATGATGGTGGTGGTGATGATGATGTTGATGGTGGTGATGATGGTGGTGATGGTGGTGGTGATGATGGTGATGATGGTGGTGGTGATGATGGTGATGGTGATGATGGTGGTGGTAATGGTGGTGATGATGGTGGTGCGCCTCTAGGTCTGGCACCCAGTTTGGTATTTCCTTCAGCCCTCTAGGCCTCGGGGTTATGCATCTAATGGCTGGGGTTCTGGGTTAGCTATAAGATCAAGTGAGGTTAAGGGGAGGTTTTTAGTGTTTCCTAGACTTCCATCAAGTTTAAAATTACACCCCCTAGACCCCCTTTCAAGATAAATTTGTAAATTTTTCGATAGAAAAATGTCCCGGCTGAAGGCCGGTTCCTCTTAAATTACAGGCTCGCTATCGCTCGCCAGGAAAAAATTGACACCTAAATGGGACGACAGGTCTTAAAAGTGACATAAATGGGGTGAAAGTTCTTAAACTCGCCAAACAAATGGGGCGAACGTCTTAAAATCTCAAAAGCAATGGGGCTAAACATGAGGGAGAAAGGGGGTAAAGAAAAAAAATCCCTCAAGTGGAAATCTGCCCTTAATTAAAGCACTCATGGTTTTGTATCTGGTACAAGGTGAATGTGTTGACCCCTCTGAGTCCTAGAGAGCCTTCCTAAGCTGCACAATATCCGCTAATGATAGCCAGAACAAGAAAAGAAAAACCGTCCAGGTTGATTATTCAGGCTCATGTGGTGAAGTGTGTGCATGAGCAATTAGTGCGTAAGCAATTAGTGCATGAGCAATTAGTGCACGAGCAATTAGTGCATGAGCAATTAGTGCATGAGCAATTAGTGCACGAGCAATTAGTGCATGATCAATTAGTGCATGAGCAATTAGTGCATGAGCAATTAGTGTGTGTAAAAGGTCGTTAGTGCATGAAGAAAATGTATCAGACAGAACATTACAAGGAAAATAAAGACAAAAACAAAACAAAAATATATATATACAATTGGAATACATTAATTTGTTTTGCTATTGACGTTTGCAGTTGCAGCTCCCAAACTTCGGCCTCATGTAGGAAGTAGCGGGTATGTGGAGTGTGTGTGAGTCACGGCCACCAGGGGCAAGGCGGCGCCTCGGGTGGCGGCACAACACATGAAACTAGAGAACATACACACCCAAAAAAGCAAGGAGATAATGATTGTGGGAAAGGAAGGCTAGGTGGAAGGGAATGTGGCAAAGTATGCAGTGTAGTGAGATGGTGAACGAAAAGCAAATCCACTGTCAGTTGTTGTAAATACTAATCCACTGTCAGTTGTTGTAAATACTAATCCACTGTCAGTTGTTGTAAATACTAATCCACTGTCAGTTGTTGTAAATACTAATCCACAGTCAGTTGTTGTAAATACTAATCCACTGCCAGTTGTTGTAAATACTAATCCACTGTCAGTTGTTGTAAATACTAATCCACTGTCAGTTGTTGTAAATACTAATCCACTGTCACTTGTTGTAAATACTAATCCACTGTCAGTTGTTGTAAATACTAATCCACTGTCAGTTGTTGTAAATACTAATCCACTGTCAGTTGTTGTAAATACTAATCCACTGTCAGTTGTTGTAAATACTAATCCACTGTCACTTGTTGTAAATACTAATCCACTGACAGTTGTTGTAAATACTAATCCACTGTCAGTTGTTGTAAATACTAATCCACTGTCACTTGTTGTAAATACTAATCCACTGTCAGTTGTTGTAAATACTAATCCACTGTCAGTTGTTGTAAATACTAATCCACTGTCACTTGTTGTAAATACTAATCCACTGTCAGTTGTTGTAAATACTAATCCACTGTAAGTTGTTGTAAATACTAATCCACTGTCAGTTGTTGTAAATACTAATCCACTGTCAGTTGTTGTAAATACTAATCCACTGTCACTTGTTGTAAATACTAATCCACTGTCAGTTGTTGTAAATACTAATCCACTGTCAGTTGTTGTAAATACTAATCCACTGTCACTTGTTGTAAATACTAATCCACTGTCAGTTGTTGTAAATACTAATCCACTGTAAGTTGTTGTAAATACTAATCCACTGTCAGTTGTTGTAAATACTAATCCACTGTCAGTTGTTGTAAATAGTAATACTAAAATACATAAATTATGTACATTATACTGTACACATTTACGAAATATGAACAATTAATTCGCTTACTTAAGGGGAGGTTTTTAGTTTAGTCCCTAGATATCCTTCAAGCTTAAGATTACACCCCCTTGAACCCCTTTCATGATAAATGTGTACATTTTTCGGTAGAAAAATGTCCCGGCTGAAAGCCGGTTCCTCTTAAATTACAGGCTCGCTATCGCTCGCCAGGATAAAATCGACACCTAAATGGCACGAAAGGTCTTAAAATTAGACAGAATGGGTTGCAAGTTCTTAAAATCGTCAAAATAATGGGGCGAACGTCTTAAAATTAGAAACGCAATGGGGCTAAACATGAGGGAGAAAGGAGTCCAGAACAAAATCCCTCAAGTAGATATCTCCCCTTAACAAAACCCAACTCAACCCACCGTCAGCGCTCCATTTTTTGTTTAACTATTATGTTTTAACGATAGTGCCAAACAGAACAATTTTGCTAACTCATTTAATCAGATGACCTTTCTATATTTTATGAACACTACTAGCTTCCAGATTATATCACTCGCCATACGAAGGACTTTTAGGATATCGAAAGGCTAAACAGTGTCCTAAGTAGCTCTTTCACTTTGACAGATCTTTCCTAGAGTGGATACTATAACCTGGAGGCAGATAGAAAATACAGACAATTCCTATATCACAATTCTCAATGGCCTCCTGTTTATATCAGTTTTATATCGCAGCAACCTCGTTCCTACTTTACAAATATCGTATTTCAAACAATCGTGAAGGAATTCGAGTGAAACAAGTAGGCTGTTAGCTCTATGGAACTGTGTGTGTGTGTGTGTACTTACTCTAGTTGTACTTACTCTAGTTGTATTGCGGGAGTGAGCATGCTCGTTATTTCCCGCCTCCTATATGTGTAGGTGTTATATGTATCGTTGGAATGGCTGTGGATGTGTGTGTAGTCTGTATTTTTTAGCCAATTGGCGACATCGGAAACGAAGGCTTAGGGTGGATCTGTATGGTACCATTCTCACTATAGACGGTACCGTCTCGCCCGAAGGCTTAGGTAGCCATCAGCTTAGGTGAACCATATGATACCCATCTCGCCTTGTACCATTTTTGCCAACCCCAGATGGGACGTCACAACGTCGTCCACTTATTCCAGGTACCTATTTACAGCTAGGTGAACTGAGGCTAACACATGAAAGGAGACAAGCCCAATTTGTCTCCGCCCGGCCGGGGATTGAACCCCCGACCCCTCGTGTGTGAGACGAGAGCGCTACCTACTAGGCTACGGGCTGTGTGTGTGTGTGTGTGTGTGTGTGTGTGTGTGTGTGTGTGTGTGTGTGTGTGTGTGTGTGTGTGTGTGTGTGTGACGGTTACTTTCTATCTTCTGTATAGAAACCTAATATTGTCAGACACGATTTTATGTTTATCTCGGGATAACTACAAACGAGTTTATTTAAGGGGAGATGTCCACTTGAGGGATTTTTTTTCTTGACTCCTTTCTCCCTCATGTTTAGCCCCATTGTTTTTCGAATGTTAAGACGTTTGCCCCATTATTTTGACTATTTTAAGAACTTTCAAGCCATTTATGTCAATTTTAAAACCTTTCGTGCCATTTAGGTGTCGATTTTATCCTGGCGAGCGATAGCGAGCCTGTAATTTAAGAGGAACCGGCTCTCAGCCGGGACATTTTTCTACCGAAAAATGTACACATTTATCTTGAAAGGGGCTCAAGGGGGTGTAATCTTAAGCTTGAAGGATATCTAGGGACCAAACTAAAAAACCTCCCCTTAATTTAGAGCTGTGTATCTGGATAGTATGTAAATAGTAAACACGGCATATACGAACAAGACTAGTAGGTAATACAAGGAAATACGTTGATAGAAATACATGATAGGAGAAAAAAAACCCAAATGGTTGGAAGAATAGAAGATCGGTAGAGGAGAATAGGACACTGACGTTAAAGAGTGATACATAAATATACAGGGATGTGTTAAAAGTCTGAGAAATAACAAAATAAAAATTGTCAAATAGTATAATCTATGGGAAATTTAGTAATATAAACGACTGTATTGAACATAGTAGTGAAAACAAGTTGCCTAAAAAAAAAATATATATAAATTGTGATATACTGTATATTAAAAGCAAACTAACAAGACAACGGCAGAAGACGGAGCGATATGTATATACTTATGGAAAATAATATGTCAATAGATAAAAAAACATCATCTGAGGAAGATAACGTTATTGGTAACGTTTCGCAGATAGCATCATCAGGTCACTAACAAATGCTGTTAGTGACCTGATGAAGCTATCTGCGAAACGTTGTCAATAAAGTGCTCTTCCTCAGATGGTGTTTTTTTATCCATTCTGTCTACTTTTCAAGTACCGCTCAACACTATGTTAATACTCGAAAGTTGAAAGTATGTGTCACTTAACTCATTTAACACTTGCAGTATCATGACATATTGTACAATCTGGGGTATTAAGTGTTGTCATAGATTCCAGTGGTTTTCGCTCAACAAGTGTTATTGGTATCTTTATTGTTACTGGGAAAAGTGCTTATCCCTCAGAGTATTAGTCAGTGTCCGAAACTTTGTGAAATATCTGACACCACTTATTAACCTCGATTGTACATTATAAATTGGTCAGTATTAGATTATCTATTTACTTAAAGTCACTTTTCCGGTACAATTATGCCTGATTTATTGTATTCTGGCTACCAATAGTCGAACTTATGATGTTCAAGAAAGGTCTCCTGTCGCCCAAAGGTTAAACTTTCATAAAGCTAGAAAACAGCTATTATGATAACATAAGCAGAACAAAATAAGAGAGACAATTAAAGTAAAATATATGTAAAGAAGGAACGAAGCTGATGCAAAACATACATTGAATAAACAGGATGTCATTGAGAAATGTGATGTAGAAATGGAAGCCAAAGGAAATGAAAACAGATGGAAAAGGCTGTATATTTATAGATATGAGAAATATGTGTTACAAAATAAAAGATAATATGGCACTGCACATTGATGCAGCAGAAAAAGAGGGATATTTTTATGTGTAAGAAGCAGACACAAGGCAAAGCTGTCTGTATTGAGTGCCTTCCCCCCCAACAAAAAAAAAAAAAATATATATACTGTATATATATACTGTATATATATATACAGTATATATATATATATATAAATAAATAAATAACAAAAATGAAAGACTGACAGGGAGCCAAATTCAAGGTAATTCAAATTGTCTGGATTGTCTGTTCGAATGAGTTTAAGTATTGGAATGAAGGTAAGATAGATTGACGGAGAACATTCTAGAGTTTACCTGTTGAGTGGAAGAAAGACTTGGAATATTGAAAGAACAGATAATGCAGCAGGTAATAATATGTGGACAGTGACGGTATTGCCTTGCATTAAATAATACGAATGAGGAAAATACGTTATAAAAGATAGCACAAGGGGAAACGAGAAGACAAATTGCATGTATGTTCAATTGGAAATGGTGAATGCTTTACATGCGATGAATTAACCCTTTCAAGCTCCAATACGCGTTTCTGTTCTGTTTTCTGGCTACTATTAGACGATTTTCTTCAGATTAGTAACGGTATACGAAAGTCAGAGGGTTGATTGAGATAGTATTTACCCTTTTAATACCCACAGATTCTTCCTAAGCTGCATACAATCGTCTAATGATAGCCAAAATAAACAGCTAAAACGCGTCAGAGCTTCAAGGGGTTAATACAAATACAATAAGTAAGTAAGTAGATAAATAAACACACAAAGAAGTACATTATGTAAACAAGACCATTATGTAAAAAAAAAGACCATTTTGAGTAATTAAAGATTTGTTCGGGTGTACGTAGCTATACTAAAATTAGAAATCAAAATGGAATTGGAACATAAACAAAAAAGCTAAGTTAGAGCAAGAACTGGCTGTGGGTAGGGAGATTAAGGGGAGGCAGACAGTTTGTTTGGTCTATAAATTCATTTATTCATATATTTTTTTAGTTTCCTCCCTAGACCTCCATCAACTTAAAAAAACACCCCCTAGAGCCCCCTTCAAGATAAATGTGTACATTTTTCGGTAGAAAATTTTCCCGGCCGTAGGCCGGTTCCTCTTATAATTTACAACGAAATGGGGCGAAAGGTGTTAAAATCGCCAAACTAATGGGCCGAACATTTTATAATCTCAAAACTTGTGGGGCTAAACATTAGGGAGAAGGAGGTCCCGAAAAAAGGTCTGCCTCCCCTTAACAAAAGAGAGAAGAGAGGTCGTAGATTGGACGGGGCTGGTGGTGGATGGTAAAAGGATAGTACAATAGGATGGTGGGAAGGAGGAGGAGGAGGGGGGGGGGGGTATGGGAGGGTGGATGGGAGGAAAGGAAAGGGCGAGGAAGAAGAGGGGAGGAAGGAAAATACGAGGTTGGGGATAAGAGGGAAAGATTAGAAGAATGGACGAATGGGAGGGAGAAAGATGAGGTGAGGAATAGGAGGGAGGGCGAGAAGGAATAGGAACAGAGAGGAGTAGGCTGGAGAGGGGAGGCGGAAGAAGAGGAAAATAGGGGCTAGTAAGTAGAGAAACAGAAGGAGAGGATGAAGTTGGGGATATAGCGAAGGAGAAGAATAGGAGGAAGGAGGTGTTAGGGGAAAGGAAGGGAGGATTGGGTATACAAGAGAGAGGAAAGAATAGTAGTAGTAGGGTGGATAGAAGAGAGAGAGGAGAAGCAGGACGACGAAGAGGAAGGATAGACACATAAGAGATATGAGGAACGGCAATGCTGGAAGAGGAGTAGTTGAAAGGTAAAGGGATAGAAGGAAGGGATGGCTGTAGGAGGAAGAGGATAGGGAATAGGATAATACTAGATAGGAAGGAACAAGTAGGGCAACACGGGATGAGTAAGAGGATAAAGAATAGTCAGAGGGATAGGGTACGTAGAGAAGAATAGGCAATAGGAGGAAGGGTAAGAATAGTAGGAGCAAGGTGGAGAAAAGCCAGACGAGGAGAAGCAGGAGGATAGAGGAGGGCTGGGGACCCGGAGGACAGGGGATAGGAGGAGGCCTGGTTGCAGAGAGGGTGAAAGTACAAGTTAATGGAAGGTTGGCGGTATTAGAGGGTAGAGTAGAGGGATGGTCGGCAGGGAGGCTCTTGAAGGATCGGGGGAGGGAGGGAGGGAGGGATGGTATAACATAGAAGGAGGAGTGGAACGAAAGATGTGGGCTGATGCATGGTGGGAGAGAGAATAGGGTGGATAGATAGCTAGAGGAATATACAGACAGATAGATAGATAGAGGGATATATATATATATATATATATATATAATTTTTATTGTTTAGTTTTATTATTTTATATGTGGATGAGGGAGACAGAAGACAACACTGCCTGTGACGAGTGCCTCCCCCAGAGTTGAAAGAGTGACAAGGCCAAAATCAAGGAATATGAGAGAGAGAGAGAGAGAGAGAGTACAAAGTACAAAGGAGTACAAAGGAAATCAAGCAACAACAGGTCTAGTGACCCTTCTAGGTTGCTTGTCCTCCAAAACACTGAGGATCAAGTGTCCAAACAGTGGTTTAGAGTGGGTAAGGGAACATTGGAAAGGGAACTACTGCCCTGCCACTAACGTGGCAGGACTAGGAAGTTAGTAGGGGACATATGGGTTAGTAACTGAGGGGAGGATAAAGTTATTCATTTACAAACAGAGAGAGAGAGAGAGAGCATAGTTTCATAGATAAATGCAATTATCATATCTAGTTACTGAAAGGAAGAATATTGCGAGTAGTAGACGGTGAGGATTATTTGATTTTTGATCGATAGACAATAAAACGCTACATGAATGATAGAAAGGCGGTAGTCGGTAGATGATAGAAAGGCGGTAGTCGGTAGATGATAGAAAGGCGGTAGTCGGTAGATGATAGAAAGGCGGTAGTCGGTAGATGATAGAAAGGCGGTAGTCGGTAGATGATTTAATCGATTAGATTAATAGAATAGCAAATAAGAACATAAGAAAATGGGAGTCTGCAGAAAGCCGATTGGCTTAAGCAAGGCAGATCCTTGTCAATGATGGCAAGTGATAGAGATAACTAGTTAGGCAGATTGGGAGCCAAAGCGTCACATTTTTCCCTTGCCCCTCAACTTTCCCTTCATAATTGCTGAGGGGCACAGGGCCTTGGGTGGGGCTTTGGTTTCCCGGGCGTTTCCGCACCCTCCTCAGCTCCCTGCCTTGGAGTGGCTTCGGTCACCCTGGCTTTGTTAGTGGTAAGCAGGGAGGGTTTTGTGGGGGCACTCGTTTATGGCCTTGGCCTTGCTCGAGACCTTGGGGCTGTTCGGCCAGACAGCCTGGGGAACAACAACAACAACAACAACTAGTTAGGCTAAACGGATCGATATATGAAAGTGGTAATTACTTATATATTGTACGAGAAAGAGAAACGGGCAAGGGAACGCGAAAGTGGTCCCGGACCCTGAGAATAGGAACTTTAAATGTTGTTTCTGTTCGGGCTCTGTCTCGTGTCGGCCACCCCCCAGCAATGAGGTATGTGTCAGAGTATATACATACCTTGGTGACTCTGGTCTCTGGGTGTTCTCCTGGGTGACCTAGATGTGTGTGAATTTTGTGTTTTGTCTGTGTTTGTTCGTTGTTCTGTCTTGTGTTTTGTGTTTTCCCTGTTCTTGCTCTGTCTTGAGTCGGCCAACCCCAATAAAAAAAAAATAAAAAAATAAAAATAATAAAATAGAGTAAAATAGAAAATAAAAATAAAAAATAGGAAAAGTGAGGATTGGGCCTGAGCATATACATACATACATATACATATACATACATTACATACCGACAGTATACTAAACAAATATAACGTGCAGGTTCCTCATAAACAAACAATCTGTAAGAGAGTTCAAATAATAATTAACTATGAAACACTTTATAAAGCGAAAATATAATTAAGCGAACATGTCCTAAAAGACTTCAAATACTTGAACACTAATTAACAGTATCTAAAATAGTAGTTAATACAGGAAAACAGCAAAGGTAAAAATTAAAATGTCCAAAGAATTATATAACCCAGAACACACAATTATTGAAGACCAATGGGCTATTTATTCAGCAAGTATTCTTTATATTACTCTTACAAAGTAAATTAGGGTGTCCTGTGTATCACTAAAAAAAAAGGAAATGGGACGAAAGGTGTTCAAATCGCCAAACTAATGGGCCGAGCCTCTTAAAATCTCAAAACTGAATGGGACTAAACATGAGGAAGAAGGGGGTGGGATGGGGGGTGGGGGGGTGGGGGGGGGGGGGGGGGTTGGGGGGGGGGGGGGGGGGGGGGGGGGGGGGGGGGGGGGGGGGGGGGGGGGGGGGGGGGGGGGGGGGGGGGGGCATAAAAACGACCCATCTCCCCTTAAAACTCCCAACAATGAGTCAGCCCAGAGAACAGCCGGACTCTCGTGGGGGAGGGGGAGGGGGGGGGGGGGGCAAGCTGTTGTTTGCCGGTAATGGGAATGCCAGGGAAGTATGGAAGAGTAATTATAAACACAGCAGATCCCAACATTATGGTATTTTCTTGACTATGTTGTCAGTCCGGGATTGTCATATAGGGTGTGATGTTGTTTGAGTAATACGGCGGTAATGTTGTCAGTCCGGGATTGTCATATAGGGTGTGATGTTGTTTGAGTAATACGGCGGTAATGATATTGTTAGGCAAGTCAGAGAGCATGATAATGGCTAAATCCATATGAGACTAGCTGTTTCTGTCCGGCATTAAATTTCGACACCTCATAATTTGGCTGGCGTGATCTATCTGCAGTATAATCATTTGATCCCAAATTTGCGTCGGGATAGTGCCAGGATAAAACTATCGATACAAATTTAGGGGACATATCAATTATGTGCTCGTGCAAATCAAGCTTAAGGGGAGGTTTTTAGCTTGGTCCCTAGATATCCTTCAAGCTTAAGATTACACCCCCTTGAGCCCCTTTCAAGATAAATTTGTACATTTTTCGGTAGAAAAATGTCCCGGCTGAAAGCCGGTTCCTCTTAAATTACAGGCTCGCTATCGCTCGCCCGGATAAAATCGACACCTAAATGGCACGAAAGGTCTTAAAATTGACAGAAATGGGTTGAAAGTTCTTAAAATTGTCAAAATAATGGGGCGAACGTCTTAAAATTAGAACAGCAATGGGGCTAAACATGAGGGAGAAAGGAGTCAAGACAAAAATCCCTCAAGTGGAAATCTCCCCTTAACAGAAGAAATCGTATACAATTTCAATTTAATCTCTTTACTATATTGTCAGTTCCGGGGCCGATATACTGTATATAACATGGTGCAAGAGCTAAGGAAGGAAGGGGGTGAAGAATGCGTCAAGTTATTCGCGACATATACAATTTGCAAGACAATGCCAAAAAAAACCCCAGATATATTTGCACACACCACAACAACATGGGGTCCGTAAAACAACAGAAATGAGAGATAACAGGGATTTATTATAACAGTGGACCAGCTGTTGTTCGTGTTCTACTGTATGTGGATAATGGGAATACCAGGGAAATGACCGAGCATATACTGTATATAGTATAACCGGGTCCACACCACATCTCGGGGTTTTTTTCTCCCCCCGTTTAGGGGAGACTGACCGTTTGTTTGGTCTATTAATTCATTTATTCATATATAGTTTGTTTAGTTTCCTCCCTAGACCTCCATCAAGCTTAGAAAAACACACCCTAGACCCCCCTTCAAGATAAATTTGTACATTTTTCGGTAGAAAAATGTCCCGGCCGAAGGCCGATTCCTCTTGAAATTGCAGGCTCGCTATCGCTCGCCAGGGAAAAATCGACACCTAAATGGCACGAAACGTCTAAATAATTAACAACGAAATGGGGCGAAAGGTGTTAAAATCGCCTAACTAATGGGCCGAACGTCTTATAATCTCAAAACTAGTGGGGCTAAACATTAGGTAGAAGAAAACCGGTCTGCCTCCCCTTAAGTATACAGTATACACAACTCATAGTCTGGCAAAGTCCCGTCGTGTATGAAAGTCCTCCCACAGTCTAAGCGCCAGCAACAGTGCAAATTAGTCTTGCAATATTTTCTGAATATACTTTTAATCCAAATTGTCCGTTGTTGCTCTTATAAACCAGCTCCCACTATTACGTTACTGCTGCCACCACCCTGTCAGTTCCGGAGTTGACATCTAGAGCGTCATGACAGTTAGGGGAGATAAAACATTGGCAAACAATGAGTCAACGATGTTCTTTAGTCTATTATAATAATCTATATTTGTATTAATTTCACCACAACACCAAACACCTCCAAATGAAATTAATGAAAGCATATATTATGTGATCCACCGGGATTCGAACCTGGGTTATCACACACTGATTTTTAAACACTAACCATTACACCACCAGTCAGAACAATTACTGATGGAGTATTTTCAGAAAATATTTGTCTATCAAAATTTGCCGATGTCGCTCGTGTAAATCAGCCTTGGTCCATTGTTGAAGGTCCTTCGAAAGCTGTGTTAGCAAGAATAAAACAAAGCTGTGTTAGCAAGAATAAAACAAAGCTGTGTTAGCAAGAATAAAACAAAGCTGTGTTAGCAAGAATAAAACAAAGCTGTGTTAGCAAGAATAAAACAAAGCTGTGTTAGCAAGAATAAAACAAAGCTGTGTTAGCAAGAATAAAACAAAGCTGTGTTAGCAAGAATAAAACAAAGCTGTGTTAGCAAGAATAAAACAAAGCTGTGTTAGCAAGAATAAAACAAAGCTGTGTTAGCAAGAATAAAACAAAATAAATAGTAAAGTTATTCTCCATTGCGTTTTACACTCATACGAAGGAAAAAAACATATATGCGGATATAAGTATGTAGTACTGTATATTTTGTTAAATGTTAGGTATATTTCTATCTTTCTTAAATATATTGATGTCAGTATCTCCAGTTGCAGAAATATTTCTTCACACATGTCCTTACCAAATGTCTCTCTCTCTCTCACACACACATTATACTGTATATATATATATATATATATATATATATATATATATATATATATATATATATATACTGTATATATATATATATATATACAGAGCGGTCGCGAAACATTTCGCCATAGGGAATTCCTGTGTATTTGCAAGAGAGAGTTGAAGAATCTAGTTGTATTTATTTCACTCCAACACCAAACACCTCTCCTCCAAAAAAGCAAGCATATGTTCCACCGGGATTCGAATCTGGGTTACCACATACAGATGCAGATCAAATATATAGGAATACCCTATGGGCAATACACAGGAATTCCCTATGGGGAAATGTTTCGCGACCGTTCTGTATAATTATATAATAATAATGGATCGCAATTATTTGGCTTAATAATATTTTCATAGTGAATGGCTTATAAAATTGGCTAAGGGATTGTGATCGGGTAGATGTTGCCAATTGGTCTTTAACCAAGCGAGTGGTCTATAATTGAAGTGGTCCCTCTGTGTTAGGGCGTGTGTGGTCCTATGGGTCGCTCGTTCCCACCAGGACCTTTAAATAAACCTTTCGCGGAAAAGGTCCCTACAAGGCCGGGACGACAGACATCAGGAAATGGTGGACTTATGGCCCCACACTATTTATGGTGGTGGTGGTGGTGGTGGTGGTGGTGATGATGATGATGATGATGATGGTGGTGGTGGTGGTGGTGGTGATGGTGGTGGTGGTATGGGTGGTGGTGGTGGTGGTATGGGTGGTGATGGTGGTGGTGGTATGGGTGGTGATGACGGTGGATTTGGTGATGGTGATGATGGCGGTGGATTTGGTGATGGTGATAGTGGTGGTGGTGATAGTGGTGGTGGTGGTGATGATGGTGGTGGTGTTAGGGGTGGTGGTGATAGTGGTGTTGGTGGTAATGGTCGTGTACTCCATACACTGTAATAATTGCATATGCATAATAGAACAAAGGGACTGTAAACAGAACTGATAACCTTTAAAAGAGGATTACTATGAACACATTATACAAATAATCACTAAATTGATAGTTAAAACTTATAACAATAATCATAAATGGGTTCCAAAAGCCTAACAAGTGTACGAAATAGTACAGACAAATCGTACTGCACACTTATTATGAGTTGCAGTTTTTGTGTTACAAACAGATTGACAGAAAAACGTATGCAACTAAATAACCTCCTCCAACTTTGTTGGCGAAGGTAACAACACCACCCCACAAAAACATCAACAACTAGCGGCACTTGGGAGAGCGCATACCTCCCTATATTAGCGGAGGTATGTGCTCTACCGATCGCCTCCTAATTGGAAATGGGATCACTTTTTTCTTGTCGCATATCTTATCTGCCCACCAAATTTCGTTCATAACTTTTTGAGATATATTGTTTACAGACAAACAGACAGACATACAGAGACACGGAGGCACAACCATAACCTACTCCAACTTCTTTGGCGGAGGTAACAACAACACCACACCGCCAAACAACCCAACAAATATCATCCACCCCCGCACTCAACAAACATCCACCCCCGCACTCAACAAACATCCACCCCCGCACTCAACAAACATCCACCCCCGCACTCAACAAACATCCACCCCCGCACTCAACAAACATCCACCCCCGCACTCAACAAACATCCACCCCCGCACTCAACAAACATCCACCCCCGCACTCAACAAAACATCCACCCCCGCACTCAACAAACATCCACCCCCGCACTCAACAAATATCATCCACCCCCGCACTCAACAAATATCATCCACCCCCGCACTCAACAAACATCCACCCCCGCACTCAACAAACATCCACCCCCGCACTCAACAAATATCATCCACCCCCGCACTCAACAAACATCCACCCCCGCACTCAACAAATATCATCCACCCCCGCACTCAACAAACAGCCACCCCGCACTCAACAAACATCCACCCCGCACTCAACAAATATCATCCACCCCCGCACTCAACAAACATCCACCCCCGCACTCAACAAATATCATCCACCCCCGCACTCAACAAACATCCACCCCCGCACTCAACAAACATCCACCCCCGCACTCAACAAATATCATCCACCCCCGCACTCAACAAACATCCACCCCCGCACTCAACAAATATCATCCACCCCCGCACTCAACAAACATCCACCCCCGCACTCAACAAACATCCACCCCCGCACTCAACAAATATCATCCACCCCCGCACTCAACAAACATCCACCCCCGCACTCAACAAACACCCGCCTAGTTGTAGTGCAGATGAGAAGTACCCAGATCAAGCCCTCTAGCTGTTAAGGGGAGGTATTTAGTTTGTTCCCTAGACCTCCATCAAGCTTAAAATTACACCTCCTTGAGTCCCTTTCAAGATAAATTTGTACATTTTTCGGTAGAAAAATGTCCCGGCCGAAGGCCGGTTCCTCTTAAATTACAGGCTCGCTATCGCTCGCCAGGATAAAATCGACACCTGAATGGCACGAAAGGTCTTAATATGGGGTGAAAGTTCTTAAAATCGCTAAACTAATGGGGCAAACGTTTTATAATATCAAAAGCAATGGGGCTAAACATGAGGGAGAAAGGGGTCAAGAAAAAAATCCCTCAAGTGGAGATCTCCCCTTAAGAAGTACATTACGAGAGTGCCATATCTTACGTGACACTCTGAGGAACCCTCTGTTCGGCGGGGTGGGTGGCACTAATACAGACCCTATAGTAACAGGGATCGGCCATCTTCCTCCATTATGGTGTCACAGGTGTTAGCAGCTTGAAGGACTAGTGTTCAACCTCCACACCACAATGTCATGGAACTGGAGCGACAGAGGAGGTAGAAAATGTATCATCCCACTCTTAAAGTGTACTGGAGTTTTTAAACACTGAGGGACTCCTGAATGACAAATAGGCCCTAACTCTTCAACAAGATGCCAGAGAACGTGAGAAACTTGTATGGATGTGCTAACGGAACTCTCCAAGAAATCATTGGACAGCCATTTCAAAAATGTGCCAATAAACCATGATTCGCAGGAGAAAGAGCTGCTCCCTCGAATAATTGGGTTCATCAAGCACTTACGCAAAATTAATAGACTCTGGGGGAGCAGCTCTCACCGAGGTCATTGAGAGAGGGCCGAACCAACTCAGAGTAACTGTTTTTACACTCATATAATTATACAGTATATATATAGAAAAAAAAAAAAAAAAAAAAAAAAAAACTCATATTAAGCATTTGGCAGTATTGGTACATAAAATATTGTTTGGTTTCTTCGGATCTAAATTATACGTGATACAAAATGTAATATCGGCGAGTTGTTTGATTATGACGGGACCAAAATGGCGTCCACTGACAAAATTGGCCGCTCTTTCTTACTACAGGATCTGTAGGCACTAAAGGTCTTGTCGAGTACAGGGATAGGACAACCTTTCCCCAGGGATCCATGTTGGGGATTCGTGTGCCTGCTTGCAACCTGATGATTATTATGCCTATAGCTCAACTGAACAGTTGTATATAATATTACAAACAAAAGCAACATTACTGAAGGTCACTAGGGTGATTATTTAATCGTATATATTGAATAAAGAAGGACTGGCACAGAAAACAGCTGAGAAGCTACCAATATTGGCATACACATAATTCAGAGTAACATTGGTGGTGCACAGAAACTCACAACCCAAAATATATTATATCTACTCTTGCTGATAACCTGATCAATTATTGCTACTCTGCTTCATATGATTAATATCGACTTCCAAATTTGTCCCATTGCAATTGACAAAATAAACATTCATATTATAATCGTACTTTATAATAACAATTCAACAAAATGTTGGCCCTCGTCCAGTCTCTGTTTACTAAAAGGCCAGACTACATGTAGGTGGCATGTTCAAGTGATGGTGGAGGCAGAGTACAAAAAATAAAATAATAAACCTTCGTAATAAATAGATCAGTGTCATGAAATATGATATGGCAGTATCAACTTCTAGATACGTTTATTAACCAAGTATATAATCTAGTCATTTATCTGCATCAGCTTATCTTTAATTAATGCTCATCTCGTGTTAATAGGATTTGGACTATAGTTACACCCAGTGTGTGTGTGTGTGTGTGTGTGTATGTGTGTGTGTGTGTGCGCTTCTTAAAATACTCCATTGGTATACATTTCCATTGGACGTAATAAGGGACAGTAAAGTTACATTAACTAACCCAAATACTTTAATACTTTTGATAACAATAAATTTTTTGACTAACAAAGTCCGATCTATTATTGATATATATGGTAAAACATAAACTTACTTAACCATCTTCTTAACTATCGCTCGCCAGGAAGAAATCGACTCCTAAATGACATGAAGTCTTAATATTGACAAAGAAATGGGGCGAAAGGTCTTAAAATCGTCAAACTAATGGGCCGAACGTCTAAAAATCTGAAAACTAATGGAGCTAAACATGAGGAAAAATGGGGACCAGAAAAACGACCCATCTCCTCTTAAAGTCATGAAGAGAAATCCATTACTGAACTTTTGACCGTAAAATAATTACACTGAAGTAATAAAGGAATACGATTTATAAGGCCTATAATATTGATCAGAATAATAATATAACAAAATATCTATATCGAGTCAATTCAATATACCAATTTATCCATCTATTAACTCATTGATTTACCCACGACTCCAATCCACCAACAAATTCACGCACCTCAAATACACCCCAACGAACACACTCAGCACTCACCCATAACACTTATTCACCCTCACTTGTCTCATGCATCACTCACCTCACTCTTATCGTGCCTGTAAATCACACTCACTTACCCTACTCATTCATCCATCCCCACCTCTCTCATTCATCACACTCAACTCTGCCTTACCGTGCTTTTCACTTACACTCACTCACACTCACTCACTCACTCACACGTCGTCGTACACCGCCATTCCATTTACATTTCTCCATCTTTCATGCCTTATGCAATGTTTTTTTTTTTTTTTTTTTTTTTGGTTCGTAATATTCTACTTTTTGTATTTATTTATTTTGTATTGTATCCTGAATTCTGTTTGCAATATTTCACTTTATATATTTATTTTTTATTGTATTTTGTTCGCAATATTTCACTTTATATATTTATCTATTTATCTATTTATTTATTTATTTTTTGTAATGTTAATATTTGTTGTATATTTTCCAGATGCAGACTACAATAATTACCGTAGATATAAACATGTTCTTAAATCTTTCGGTATTTGAGAACGCATATTTACACTTTATTCTGGTTATCTATTTGTACATTTTTCGGTAGACAAATTTCGACGATTACATACAATTTAGAACGGTGCTCGACGAATCAAAGGGGTAAAAGCTATTTCGATTAACTCTCAAGCTCCCAAGCGCTCATCCTAAACTGATTAAAATAATGTAATTATAGCCTGAATAATCTATCAAAAAGCGTCAAAATCCTCAAGGGGTTAACACAATAGATATAGATAGATAGATAGATACACACACCATTCCCCACCCCATCATTTATGCTCACTTCCATCATTTCTCATCCCCCTTCCCCTCATTCTCTCCCTCTCTCACCATCTGACCACACCACATCACCACCACACCCAACTCACTTAATCATGACCACACTCATTATCATTACTGCCACACCACCCCCACCACACCCAACTCGCTAAATATTACCACCACACGCCATTCACTAAACTACGACCACACTATTTACCATCACACCCCACTTAAACCATAACCACACTCATCACTACTACCACCACACCCCACTCACTAAACCATGACCACATTCTTTCCCATCACACCACCACACCCCACGCATTAAACCACGACCACACTCTTTACACCACCACACCCAACTCATTAAACCACGACCACACTCTTTACACCACCACACCCAACTCATTAAACCATGACCACACTCCTTATGACTATTACTTTTCCATAGGACTCTTCTATAGGGAGGGTATGATAGTTCTGTTTATATTTCCGTCGTAAACTAGAAGTATATGAATTACAGACTCACTGATATACTTGTTATTATTTTTGTTGGACGGTTCGAGTCTACCCGAGAACCGACTCCCGATTGGCAGTCCCCAAAAGGCTACCCCAAGGAACCCACCCCACTAACCCCGCACTCAATGGCCAAGAAGACTCAGAAGCCGAAAGCAGAGCAGAGACGATGCAGCGCCGCGCCCTCAAGCTTTATGGACCCCGACCCAACCAAGGCTAACATGAGCAGAATGGTAAACTAACTACTGTTACTTAGATTGCCTGTTCATATTTAATCATTCAATTAAAAGTAATAAGATAACTCTTTCAGTATTCGAGGATGCGTTGTCTTTCTATTATTATGGCTTATATTAGCCGATTTTCTTCAGTTTATGAAATCATTTTTGAAGAGGCTTTAGTAAGATAGTTTTACTCCTTTGATTCCTAGAGATCCTCCCTAAGCTGCATAAAATCGTCGACTAAGATCTAGAATAGAAGTAAGGAAGACATCCACCTATCTTGAAGGTGGTAATGAAAAGTGTTTGAGCTTTCGGGCCCAATTGTTGATTGTTGTGCTGTACATCAATCTAATTGCAATATACTCTGCAATAAATGTATCCCACATGAAAATTGCATGATATCAAGTTTCTTTAACCCCTTCATTATTTAAGGACGCATTTCTTATTATATATACAGGTATATATATTTATTCATTTATATATTTTGCTATTAATAGATGATTATATTCTGAATAAAAAGGAAATTTAAAACTCATTGTGTTCATTGGCATACATTTGTCCTTTAGATTAGTGGAGGGCATTCCAATATTGAGTAAAATCGTCAGATGTTATCCAGAATAGCGTCCTAGGTAGTACAAAGGAGTACAAAGGAAATCAAGCAACAACAGATCTAGTGACCCTTCTAGGTTGCTTGCCCTCCAAAACACTGAGGATCAAGTGTCCAAACAGTGGTTTAGAGTGGGTAAGGGAACATTGGAAAGGGAATTACTGCCCTGGAACTAATGTCCGTGGCAGGATTAGGAAGTTAGTAGGGGACAGAGTGGTTAGTAACTGAGGGGGGGATAAAATAAAGTTATTCATTTACAAACGCAGTCAGTCGCGGGTTTGATGCGAGATATTTGTCTATGCGGAGTTTAAATGAATCAACGGTGATGCAGTCTATAACGTTTTTGGGAAGCCCATTCCACAAGTTGACAACTCGATTGAAGAAGAAATTCTTAGATTCGTGTGAGTTAAAAGATTTAAAGTGAATGAGTTAACCTATTCTACATCAAAAGCTTCATAATTCAGCTGACAGCTATTATGCCTAACTGTGCACCATTATCTTCCACACCATTCTACCTGCTAATCTTGGGAAGAAACTGGACATCAGCCAATATCCTTTGCCTTTGACCTTTAAACCACAACATAGATTGAACAATGTGCATGCCAGTATATCCAATCAGACAACATATGTAATCAACATTTATGATGAGAGGGATATTGTTAAAATGCCACATAAATAGCTGTATTCCGTTCTTCAGTACACAAATAACATCGTAGGGAGAAATTGTGCAGTAACTTAATGATCTTCTCTAGACATATTAGCAAACGGACTCGTAATACCGCTAAAAAAAGGCTTGCAAATAATGGTTTTCTTCGGCTGTTGCAATGAGATATTTGTATCTGTGTCACGGGCGCGGATCGCTGTGTGATACAAAGGATATACATTAGTAACAATTAGTATTATTGTTCTATTATTCTTTTTGGAGAAGACTATTTCGATTTTGTGAGATAGTTGTTAAAATTATGTGCAGAAACTTAGCAAGCACATATTATGACCTACCGTAAAATCAAATATATATTTTGAAATTCTGGAACACTGCATACCAAACTTTGCGAGAACAGCAATATGTTGTTTTTTTCCTATCAGTGAGAAGGTGAAAAAGGGCATAGGTGCCTGTAACTGGTACCCCCCAAATAGAAAGCGTGACAGAGCCATATGCAGAGTGTATTTCTTTAACTAATAATTCCAAGTTTATATTGGGGAAGAATTACATGGTTTTTGTCCGTGATTGTACTGTAAGGGTTCTCTCTCTCTCTGTTACAGACTGCCTGGACTGTGGAGATAATATGGCGGAACGAATGGAAGAGTTTATCAGGGCCATCTTGTTGGCCCGCGGCCCTTGGCGTGTGTTGCAGGGTAGAGACTCCCTTCCTTCCCACACCCTGCCTGCCTGTACTGTCCTGCCCTGGTAGTGTGTAGTAGCGTAGAGCCTTTCCACACCCTGCCTGCCTGTACTGTCCTGCCCTGGTAGTGTGTTGCAGGATAGAACCTTCCTTCCTTCCCACACCCTGCCTGCCTGTACTGTCCTGCCTGGGTGTGTGTTGCAGGGTAGAGCCTTCCTTCCCCCATCCTGCCTGCCTGTCATGTCTCAGCTTGTGTTGCCATGTCTTATCCTGTTCTGCCTGCATTGTCT
The DNA here is from genome assembly GCA_032716605.1 of Paralithodes platypus. Lineage (NCBI taxonomy): Eukaryota > Metazoa > Arthropoda > Malacostraca > Decapoda > Lithodidae > Paralithodes > Paralithodes platypus. Next base: position 61,102,508 of record CM064572.1, read on the forward strand.
TGTCGTGTCCTGTCCTGTTCTGCCCTGTCCTGTTCTGCCCTACCCTGCCTTGGCGTCTGTTACAAGAAAAAGACTTCCTTCTCACACCCTGCTTGATTGCCATGTCTTCCTTCTCACACCCTGCTTCATTGTCATGTCTTCCTTCTCACACCCTGCTTGATTGCCATGTCTTCCTTCTCACACCCTGCTTGATTGCCATGTCTTCCTTCTCACACCCTGCTTGATTGTCATGTCTTCCTTCTCACACCCTGCTTGATTGTCATGTCTTCCTTCCCACACCCTGCTTGAGAGCCATGTCTTCCTTCTCACACCCTGCTTGATTGTCATGTCTTCCTTCTCACACCCTGCTTGATTGCCATGTCTTCTCTTGGTATGACTTACAGGCACCAGCCTTCTCTTCACACCCTACCTACCTGCTTATTTTGACCTTATTTCCATAGGCTGTCCTTATTATATTGTGTTTACCTTCCATTATAGACCGTACATCTCGAATACGCAAAGAAGAGCCGGGGCCTTCCTATATCCTGCCTACCTACCCACTTGTCCTGTTCTGTTATGTTCTTAGTTCCCTGATATGCCCTTACTTCGCTGTCCTTCCTTTACTATCCTGTCCCACCCTTAACCCGACCTGTCCTTACTATTTCATCATGCTCATAAAGTCCTTTATTGGTTTTATTATACTGCCCTTGCTCTCCTATCATAACCTAAACTGTCTTGCCTTGTTCTAACTGTTCTGTCGTGTGTTCTTTGTGTTCTTGCCCTAACTTTTTGTTTTGTCTTTCCTATTCTGTCTCGCTCCCTTACCTTCCTGGTTCTTACTTCCCCGCTGTTGTCTCCCTAGTCTTAATTCCCTATCTGTCTCTTCCATAACCTTACTTCCTTGTTTGTCTCCCTACCCTTACTTCCTTGTTTGTCTCCCTACCCTTACTCCCCTGTTTGTCTCCCTACCCTTGCTCCCCTGTTTGTCTCCCTACCCTTACTGCCTGTTTGTCCCCCTACCCTTGCTCCCCTGTTTGTCTCCCTACCCTTGCTCCCCTGTTTGTCTCCCTACCCTTACTGCCTGTTTGTCCCCCTACCCTTACTTCCTTGTTTGTCTCCCTACCCTTACTCCCGTTTGTCTCCCTACCCTTACTGCCTGTTTGTCCCCCTACCCTTACTTCCTGTTTGTCCCCCTACCCTTACTACCTGTTTGTCCCCCTACCCTTACTTCCTGTTTGTCCCCCTACCCTTACTACCTGTTTGTCTCCCTACCCTTACTGCCTGTTTGTCCCCCTACCCTTACTACCTGTTTGTCTCCCTACCCTTACTGCCCTGTTTGTCCCCCTACCCTTACTGCCTGTTTGTCTCCCTACCCTTACTACCTGTTTGTCCCCCTACCCTTACCTCATGTTTGTCCCCCTACCCTTACCTCCTGTTTGTCTCCCTACCGTTACCTCCTGTTTGTCCCCCTACCCTTACCTCCTGTTTGTCTCCCTACCCTTACCTCCTTTTTGTCCCCCTACCCTTACCTCCTGTTTGTCCCCCTACCCTTACCTCCTGTTTGTCCCCCTACTCTTACTGCCCTGTTTGTCTCCCTACCCTTACTACCTGTTTGTCTCCCTACCCTTACTGCCCTGTTTGTCTCCCTACCCTTACTGCCCTGTTTGTCTCCCTACCCTTACTACCTGTTTGTCCCCCTACCTTTACTACCTGTTTGTCCCCCTACCCTTACTGCCCTGTTTGTCTCCTTACCCTTACTCCCCTGTTTGTCTCCCTACCCTTACTCCCCTATTTGTGTCCTACCTTTCTTCCTTATCTGTCTCTCCCCCCTTACTCCCCTGTTTGTCTCCTCATCCTTACTTGCCTGTTTGTCTCCCTACCCTTACTACCCTGTTTGTCTCCCTACCCTTACTCCCCTGTTTGTCTCCTCACCCTTACTTTCCTGTTTGTCTCCCTACCCTTACTACCCTGTTTGTCTCCCTACCCTTACTCCCCTGTTTGTCTCCTCACCTTACTTCCATGTTTTTCTCCCTACCCTTACTTGCCTGTTTACATGTTTTACCTCTTTGCTCTTACTTTCCTGTGTTGCTTTGGCTGTAGCCTACTCTAGTTTTCATGGTGCCCTAAATATATTTTCACTAAGACCTATTATTTAGTGTGCCCTTAATAATTGCCATCAGGCATTAGTCATGGATATTATACAAAAATTAGCACTTACTCTAATAGCCGAAATATTTATACAACTCTAAAGTTGCCATACGAATTCAACCTATGCTGTTTGATGGCCTTATTATACTATGTTCTCACTAGCACTGAAAGTACATTTGTTTAAGGGGAGATGGGCCGGTTTTCTGGAACACTTTCTCTCTCATGTTTAGCCCCATTAGTTTTCAAATGTTAAGATGTTTGCCCCACTAGTTAGTCGATTTTAAGATCTTTCATCCCATTTCTTCATCAATATTTAGACCTTCCGTGCTATTTAGGTGTCGATTTTTTTCCCTGGCGAACGATAGTGAGCCTGTAATGTTGGAAGAACCGGCCTTTGGCCGGAAATTTGTTCTTCCGAAAAATGTATAAATTAATGTAGAAGGGGGATCTAATGGATGTTTTTTTTTTTAATTTGATGGAGGTATAGGGAGGAAACTAGACAAATATTGAATACGTGCAAAAATCGCCCAAAAAGTGAACCAGGCTTGAGCAAAGATTTATCGGAGAAAAACAATTAAAGCACAGCAACAAGTAATGCTTTCTATCGACGATATCGTAATATTTCTTTGGCAGAGGAAAACTCCGCGGCAAGTGGTTACATAATTGAAAGTGGTTACATAATTGAAAGCATAATTTTTTGAAATCCGACGACAACTTCTCTATTATATGGTACCCACAGACAGGAGTCTGTTTTGTTTTTCCAGTCGCTAAAGTCATGATCCGAGGGTTAACATTTCCATTCTGAAATTGTCTCCTTTACCTCCCTATATGGCCAAATTAAACATTATCACTAATGCATTGGCAGTCACACATGTCTTACGTAATTATCTCTCTCTCTCTCTCTCTCTCTCTCTCTCTCTCTCTCTCTCTCTCATCAGTAGTATATAATAGTTCGCATCTTCGTTCTTTACTATAAATTTCCCAGTAAAGTTTTGATTTTGTTCTCATTCTGCTGGGTGACTTCTTTCCCCAACTTAATTTAATTCCGACCAACGGTCGGAGGGAGAGGTGGGTGGGGAGAGAGCCTTCTTCTTTGCTAGCATTAAGTCCGGACTACCTAGTAGGGACCGCAAGGTCTGTGTAGTCTGTGTATCTATGTAACTCGATGTAACGATCTCCCATACCACTTTACCTTCTCAGTTATCTCCTGGGCCTGTCTTACAAATTCCTGTTTGGTTGTCCCGCCTGGCCACCTCTGCCCTCGGTACAGTCTTGGTCACACAACACTTTTTACCCTTAAATGTTATGACCAAAGTTATTCAGGCAACATTTCTGGGATGTTTTGCATTGCTAAACTATGCTGAAGCTAGATTAGCTTTGGTGATTGAATTCTTATAACAAGATAATTAAAAAGCTGGGTTAATTGAGTTACTGATAAAAAGCGGTTTATGTCAAACTAACCTTTGATCTGAAATGTTCACGTTTAAATGTGTATAAAACATCAAACTCCTGCCATAATCTACTTATTATCTAAGTGTCGATGGCAATGCAACAGATCTCGGAACTATTATCAGAAAAAATATAATTTACACCAAAATAGAATGAATAGATAAATAGAACCGGTTCCGACCGAAACTGGCAAAAGAAGCGGTCGTGTGACTCCTCCTCCTCAGTACTAGGTTGTTTCGCCCACCTGATTTTTCATAGGATATCTCACAAACTGATGGGATGATACATCGTCAGTTCCTTCAGTTGGTACCAAAATAGACACGATAAACTTTTGAATAACATCCTATTTCCTCCCCCTCCGTCCAAAAACAAAAACAAAACAAAAATTAACAAAAAATAAATAAACATTTAAAATAAGTAAATAAGTATATAATCCAAGTAATTACAAATATAAATACAAAAATAAACAAATAAAATATATACATAAATACAAATAAATAAATAAAACTATAAATATAAACACCATGATAATATGTTGTCAGAGTCTCAGGCTACAGACAAAGAGATCTACTGGTTACCTAACTCTTGAACAAAAATAAAAAAATAAAACATAAAATCTGGTTACCTAACTTGACACACAGAATGGTGATTGAATAACCCCTACTGGGGGGTGACGGGCTTATCCCCAAATATTGAAATTGCCATTATCTCTACACTGCAGACACTGCATTATGAGATGCAAACTGGCCATAGACTAAAACACCCACAGACCAAATCTGCCCCAGATCGGACCAAAAACGCCCAGGTCAATATGGCCACAAACCATTACAGCCACGGACCCAAATGTTTTTTTCGGCCAATGCAAATCGGATTAATTTGACCGTTCGACTCTGCTCATATAGGCCGCGGACCATAACAGCCTCAGAACAAAACAGTTCTGGACAAAAATGGCTACGGATCTAAATGACCAGACTCCATAACAGCCCAACTTTTTGCACAGCTCGCATCATATTGGCCATGGACTAAAAACGGCCATGAACCAAATCGGCCATAGACCAAAACGACCTGAGATTGGAAAAATTTAATTGACACTTTATCTTTTCGTGGATGACGGAGATATGTACTCCACTGAGCACGCTTGTTCTATATATTTTCATCTTTTGTAAAAAAATAAAATCAATCAAAACACCAAAGTGTTTCAATGTTTCATGTTCAATGTTCATTGAAAGTAATATCATGCTTAATTAAGGGACGAGGATTTTCTGCCAAGTTAATTTTAAAGAAGTATAGTGTACCCATTCCTTTTGAAAGTGAACAATAGAAATAATGACAACATATGTTTAACAAAGCCAATGCTGGAGGTGCTTATCATAGCTTAGATAAAGATCATCGTATACAAATATTGCGATCACCCTGTGTAAGCCCCCTTGGTAGCCCAGAATGAGGACCGTGGTGGTGGAGTGTGGGGAGGGGGCGGGGGGAGGAGAAGGTATTTTTATATAACAAGTGTGTGGCAGCATGTACAGTGGGGTACGTAAATAACTGGTACACATCTACTTGTAATTATGGTTTTATACAGCAGCTCTACCAATTATTCGGAATAGAAAATGAAATCTCGAATGCTGACTTAAGGGGGGTGACCTGCTTTTTGTTCTGTCCTTTTCTATCTTTCTCTGGCTTGTATCCATTTGGCCCCATTCAGCCTACTGTTTAAAGACGTTTACCCCCATCCAGGTGTCAATTTCTTACTGGTGAGCGGTAGCGAGCCAGAATATTTGTTATTTTTGTTTGACAGCAGGCTAAATTTGTAAATTTTTCGATAGAAAAATGTCTCCGGTGAAGCCGGATTTCTTCATATAATGCTGGCTCGCTATCGCTCGCCAGGAAGAAATCGACACCTAGATGGGGATAAACGTCTTAAAATAGTTGGCTGAATGGGGCCGAATGGATACAAGCCAGAGAAAGAGAGAAAAGGACATAAATAACAAAAAAGCAGGTCATCCCCCTTAATGGCAATATACGGGTGGGAAAAAGGAAATAATAATGGCACGATGAACAGCCCCATAGGGATCAATTGAAGGAAGATAGGATACTATGAAGGTTAGTGGGATCTGTCGCAGGGTTTACACAGTGACAAAGTACAGGAGGTGAAGGGGGGTGACCTGCTTTTTGTTATTTCTCTCTTTCTCTGGCTTGTATCCATTCGGCCCCATTCAGCCAACTATTTTAAGACGTTTATCCCCATGTAGGTGTCGATTTCTTCCTGGCGAGCGATAGCGAGCCAGCATTATATATATGAAGAAATCCGGCTTCGCCGGAGAAATTTTTCGATAGAAAAATGTACAAATTTAGCCTGCTGTCAAACAAAAATAAAAAATATGCTGGCTCGCTACCGCTCACCAGTAAACAATTGACACCTGGATGGGGATAAACGTCTTAAAACAGTAGGCTGACTGGGGCCAAATGGGTACAAGGCAAAGAAAGATAGAAAATGACAGAACAAAAACAGGTCACCCTCCTGAAGCAGAGCACAGTAGTATTGACAGTGGCATGGCTTAGGTTGTTTGATTTTTCTGTGGTCTAGGCGTTTAAGTGTGAGAAACGAGCCTCACAAACGTTTAAGTGTGAGAAACGAGCCTCACAAACGTTTAGGTGTGAGAAACGAGCCTCACAAACGTTTAGGTGTGAGAAACGAGCCTCACAAACATTTAAGTGTGAGAAACGAGCCTCACAAACGTTTAAGTGTGAGAAACGAGCCTCACAAACGTTTAGGTGTGAGAACCGATCCTCACAAACGTTTAGGTGTGAGAAACGAGCCTCACAAATGTTTAGGTGTGAGAAACGAGCCTCACAAACATTTAAGTGTGAGAAACGAGCCTCACAAACGTTTAAGTGTGAGAAACGAGCCTCACAAACGTTTAGGTGTGAGAAACGAGCCTCACAAACGTTTAGATGTGAGAAACGAGCCTCACAAACGTTTAGGTGTGAGAAACGAGCCTCACAAACATTTAAGTGTGAGAAACGAGCCTCACAAACGTTTAAGTGTGAGAAACGAGCCTCACAAACGTTTAGGTGTGAGAAACGAGCCTCACAAACGTTTAGGTGTGAGAAACGAGCCTCACAAACTTGAGTGGCCGCGGGTTGGTTCGAACCCTTGCATATTTTTAGCTTCACCTATCAGCCAAACTTCCCGGGTGGTTTGTAGGAGGTTTTTCTCAAGGGGCATTACTTGATTGAAGGGGAGATTTCCACTTGAAGAATTTTTTTCTGAACCCGTTTCTCCCTCAAGTTTAGCCCCAATGCTTTTAAGATTTTAAAACGTTCGCCCTCGTAGTTTTGACATTTTAAGACATTTTGCCCCATTTCTGTACATTTTAAGACCTTCGTGCCATTAAGGTGTCGATTTTTTCCTGGCAAGCGATAGCGAGCCTGTAATTTAAGAGCAACCGGCCTCCGGCCGGGAAATTTGTCTACCAAAAATGTACAAATTTATCTTGAAAGGGGGTCTACGGGGTGTAATTTTAAGCTTGATGAAAACGTAGGGAATAAACTAAATACCTCCCCTTAAAGATCACAACTTTAGTACATTGCTCTAACCGACTAGGCCACCAAATCACCCTGATCATTTGCATTCTGAATTATATGATGGAGGATATAACATCATTAAAGGTCATGACTGTGCATTCCTTACTCCCAGCAACATTCCACACCACACTTAAGACTACCGAGCATACCATATACACTTTTTGTCACTCCCACATCTGGTTTACTCTCTCTCTCTCTCTCTCTCTCTCTCTCTCTCTCTCTCTCTCTCTCTCTCTCTCTCTCTCTCTCTCTCTCTCTCTCTCTCTCTCTCTCTCTCTCTCTCTCTCTCTCTCTCTCTCGCTCTCTCTCTCTCTTTCTCTGACATAACCAGTTCCATGCATGAGAAGAGACAAAGATTAAAACATCATCTTGCCCACCCCATTAATCATGCACTAATTGGCCTTTAACGGGGGTCACCGGCCTTTTTTTTTTTATCTTTCTCTCCTTTTCTCTCTTTCCCTAGCTTGTATCCATTCGGCCCCATTCAGCCAACTGTTTTAAGACATTTATCCCCATTCTGGTGTCGATTTATTCTTGGCGAGCGATAGCGAGCCAGCATTGTATGGAGAAATCCGGCTTCGCCGGAGACGTCTTTCTATCGAAAAATGTACAAATTTAGCTTGCTAAATACTGGCCCTAATTTATTAATAATCGGCCATAGATATTGGTGAGTGCCACTGCTGTTTACTTTTCTTTTAATCGTTATAACTTTTCCTTTATAAATAATGTATTTACCCATAGAGGATTTTACTGAACTGAGGAATGATCTGTTGGATTAAAAGGATCAGTTGTGATAGAAAATTACCTTTGATAAGAACATAAGAAAACGGAGTCTGCAGAAGGGCGATTGGCCCACACAAAGCGGATCCCTCTCACACCCAGACCATTTCGTCCATATCCTTATCTAACTATATGTTGAACCTCTCTTGTTCTTGATCCTGTTACTACTCAGGAGCTTGTTCTAAATTTTTAAAATTCTGTTACAAAACCAGTACTTACCTATATCCAATTTGAAACCATTTTTCGAGTTCTATCGCTATCCACTTAGTGGAAATGGCACTGTGGAATGGGTCAGTGGAGGCATGTCTAGGAGCCTGGAGACAGTTCCTGCCATGGCCATCCCTTTTGGGGCGCTTCCTCTAGAAGCGGGGTCACATTGATGATAATGGTGACTATCGCTATCACTGAGCTTCAGTACATCTTTCAGGCCACCTTTAAGGGGAGATCTCCACTTGAGGGATTTTTTTCTTTACCCCTTTCTCCCTTATGTTTAGCCCCATTGCTTTTGAAGTTTTAAGACGTTCGCCCCATTAGTTTGGCGATTTTAAGAAGTTTGACCCCATTTATGTCACTTTTAAGAACTTTCGTGCAATTTAGGTGTCGATTTTATCCTGGCGAGCGATAGCGAGCCTGTAATTTAAGAGTAATCGGCCTTCGGCCGGGAAATTTTTCTACCGAAAAATGTAAAAATTAATCTTGAAAGGGGGTCAAGGGGGTGACATTTTAAGATTGCTGGAGGAGTAGGAAACAAACTAGAAACCTCCCCTTAATATTCCCACTTACCCATTGGAACACCTCTATTACATCCCCTATAACTTTACGTCTCTATAAAGAATGCAAGCTTAATTATTTCAACCTTTCTTCATATGGGAGATTTCTGATAATATGGATAATTTTCGTCATTCTTCGTTGTATTGCTTCCAGGGAATCTATGTCTATCCTGCAACATAGACACTACGTCAGTGATGAGTGTTTTACATATAAAGTATGCTATACATTTTATGAAACACACGAGTCATTAACCGCTACATAATACTACTCCAATACATATATTTATGTATTGTTATCAGAAGAAAAACATGGGTAGTTAATGTATTATACTGGGGTCCGCATAAATCAACATCACTGCAGGTTTCTGTATGCATAATAAATCGTAGGCAGTGTCCACCAACCTTTAACTGTCTTCGTGGTGCGATGTATAAGGTGTTGATTTTCGGTGTGAGCATCCTGGGTTCGAGTCCACGGACTGCCACATGTGTTTGTAAATTTCATTAATCGATTTTAGGAGTATGGTTGGTTGTTGGAAGGAACATAATAATTAATAATGATTGTGTTTCGCGAGCAGACAATTCCTGACGCCCAGTGGTTAAGTCACTATAGTAATCAAACGACCCACAGTTCAAACATAAATAATTCATTACGTCTAGCCTACACGTTCTCCTTTTTATGGTTGCTAACAGCCGGCCACAGTCTCTCTCACACACACAATGGCGGAGAATGATTCCCAAGTCTGGAGGGGTTCAGAGTCGCGTGTTACTTTTCTCTGAGGGGAGATGGGCTTATATTTGCTCATTGTTATATCTTTTTATTATTTTTTTAGCTTCCTCGCTAGACCTCCATCAAACGGTAAAAAACACACCCTAGACCCCACTTTAAGATAAATTTAGGCTAGGATACGTTTCTGTGATCGTCTAGTAAGTTAGTCTAGTTTACAGGGGGCCAATAAATTTTTAGGCTAGATACGTTCTGTGATCGTCTAGTAAGTTTAGTCTAGTTTTAGGGTCAATCAAGTTAGGCCTAGGATACGTTTTCTGCTGATCGTCTAGTAAGTTAGTCTAGTTTTAGGTAAGTTAGGCTAATACTTTTTCTGTGATCGTCTAGTTTAGCTTAGGGTCAATCAAGTGTTAGGCTGGATACTTTTTCTGTGATCGTCTAGTAAGTTAGTCTAGTTTAGGGTCAATCAAGTTAGGCTAGGATACGTTTCTGTGATCGTCTAGTAAGTTAGTCTAGCTTAGGATCAATCAAGTTAGGCTAGGATACGTTTCTGTGATCGTCTAGTAAGTTAGTCTAGCTTAGGGTCAATCAAGTTAGGCTAGGATACGTTTCTGTGATCGTCTAGTAAGTTAGTCTAGTTTAGGGTCAATCAAGTTAGGCTAGGATACGTTTCTGTGATCGTCTAGTAATATAGTATAGCTTAGGATCAATCAAGTTAGGCTAGGATACGTTTCTGTGATCGTCTAGTAAGTTAGTCTAGCTTAGGGTCAATCAAGTTAGGCTAGGATACGTTTCTGTGATCGTCTAGTAAGTTAGTCTAGTTTAGGGTCAATCAAGTTAGGCTAGGATACGTTTCTGTGATCGTCTAGTAAGTTAGTCTAGCTTAGGGTCAATCAAGTTAGGCTAGGATACGTTTCTGTGATCGTCTAGTAAGTTAGTCTAGTTTAGGGTCAATCAAGTTAGGCTAGGATACGTTTCTGTGATCGTCTAGTAAGTTAGTCTAGCTTAGGATCAATCAAGTTAGGCTAGGATACGTTTCTGTGATCGTCTAGTAAGTTAGTCTAGCTTAGGGTCAATCAAGTTAGGCTAGGATACGTTTCTGTGATCGTCTAGTAAGTTAGTCTAGTTTAGGGTCAATCAAGTTAGGCTAGGATACGTTTCTGTGATCGTCTAGTAAGTTAGTCTAGCTTAGGATCAATCAAGTTAGGCTAGGATACGTTTCTGTGATCGTCTAGTAGGTTAGTCTAGTTTAGGGTCAATCAAGTTAGGCTAGGATACGTTTCTGTGATCGTCTAGTAAGTTAGTCTAGCTTAGGGTCAATCAAGTTAGGCTAGGATACGTTCCTGCGATCGTCGTTCTTAGTCTAGTTCAGTCTTAGGCTAGGAGTCAATCGTCTAGTTAGCTAGGATCGTCTAGGAGGATACGTTTTCTGTGATCGTCTAGTAAGTTAGTCTAGCTTAGGATCAATCAAGTTAGGCTAGGATACGTTTCTGTGATCGTCTAGTAGGTTAGTCTAGTTTAGGGTCAATCAAGTTAGGCTAGGATACGTTTCTGTGATCGTCTAGTAAGTTAGTCTAGCTTAGGGTCAATCAAGTTAGGCTAGGATCGTTTTCCTGCGATCGTCTAGTAGGTATCTAGTTTAGGGTCATCTTCGGGAATGTGATGGAGGGGGAAAATGTGGCTAGCTTAGTCAATCAAGTGGCTAGGATACGTTCCTGCGAGAGAGGAGAGAGAGAGAGATAACGAATGCGAAGAGAACCAGTAAACTTCGAGAGAGAGAGAGGAGGGAGGGAAAATGTGGCTGGTTGGGAATTGTGGGAGTCGTAAAACAGTTCGAGAGAGAGAGAGAGAGAGAGAGAGAGAGAGAGAGAGAGAGAGAGAGAGAGAGAGAGAGAGAGAGAGAGAGAGGGAGAGAGAGAGAGAGAGAGAGAGAGAGAGAGAGAGAGAGAGAGAGAGAGAGAGAGAGAGAGAGAGAGAGAGAGAGAGAGAGAGAGAGAGAGAGAGAGAGTTTTTACTTCCGTAGGCCAGCTTGTTCTTCAGAGTTCAATGTATCAAATTTGGAATTCTCGTACAGACTGACATACAAGAGCATAAATAAACAATTGGTATGCAGTCTCTATCACAAATACAAAGAGATAATATATATATATATATATATATATATATATATATATATATATATCAAGTACTGTATATCTCACTAATACACGTGAGCTAGTAAATGTTTAAATACTCCCAGCCGGGATCGAACCTCCGACATTCAGAACGAGTGTCTAAGCCGTGGTGTAGTGGATTAAAAGCTTGGACACTCGTTCTGAGTGTCGAAGGTTCGATCCTGGATGGGAGTATTTAAACATGTATAGATGTTGAATAACGTGGGTAAGTGTAGGAACATGTTTGTATAACTCACTCGAAAGGAAGAAATCATGGTTATTATTGCAGACGAGCCGCCAGACACATGTTCCAGCCTTACCTCTGGGGGCTTCATGGACAGGTATGATTAAAGTTGTTATCAAACAAACGTTTCTTCCTGCAATTTTCATCAGCAACTCAAGTTTGTGAATTAGTGTATCCGGTAGTCCAACATAGTCTCTGCCACAGTCAGAACTGGGAAGGCATAGCAGGTGGTTGGGTAACCAAGGTGTGTGTAGAGGGCATATCAGGTGGTTGGGTAACCAAGGTGTGTGTAGAGGGCATATCAGGTGGTTGGGTAACAAGTGTGTGTAGAAGGCATATCAGGTGGTTGGGTAACAAGTGTGTGTAGAAGGCATATCAGGTGGTTGGGTAACAAGTGTGTGTAGAAGGCATAGCAGGTGGTTGGGTAACAAGTGTGTGTAGAAGGCATATCAGGTGGTTGGGTAACAAGTGTGTGTAGAAGGCATATCAGGTGGTTGGGTAACAAGTGTGTGTAGAAGGCATAGCAGGTGGTTGGGTAACAAGTGTGTGTAGAAGGCATATCAGGTTGGTTGGGTAACAAGTGTGTGTAGAAGGCATATCAGGTGGTTGGGTAACAAGTGTGTGTAGAAGGCATATCAGGTGGTTGGGTAACAAGTGTGTGTAGAAGGCATATCAGGTGGTTGGGTAACAAGTGTGTGTAGAAGGCATATCAGGTGGTTGGGTAACAAGTGTGTGTAGAAGGCATATCAGGTGGTTGGATAACAAGTGTGTGTAGAAGGCATATCAGGTGGTTGGGTAACAAGTGTGTGTAGAAGGCATATCAGGTGGTTGGATAACAAGTGTGTGTAGAAGGCATATCAGGTGGTTGGGTAACAAGTGTGTGTAGAAGGCATAGCAGGTGGTTGGGTAACAAGTGTGTGTAGAAGGCATAGCAGGTGGTTGGGTAACAAGTGTGTGTAGAAGGCATAGCAGGTGGTTGGATAACAAGGGTGTGTGTAGAGGGCATAGCAGGTGGTTGGATAACAAGGGTGTGTGTAGAGGGCATAGCAGGTGTGTGTAGAGGGCATAGCAGGTGTGTGTAGAGGGCATAGCAGGTGTGTGTAGAAGGCAGAGCAGGTGGTTGGGTAACAAGGGTGTGTGTGTGTGTAGAAGGAAGTCACTGTCAGTAAGCAGGGTCGTCCTTCACAAGGCTGATACCCAAGGGACACGCACAGGTTGTTTGGTCTGATATACCTGTCTGTCTGTCCCCAGGCAAGTCATGTTTGCAGCTTGTGATGGCCCGGGTATTACTGGGATCCCTTCCTCCAACATTCTAATACTACCAAAATGGCCACAGGTTGTACAGGCACGGTCATTACTGGGATCCCTTCCTCCAACATTCTAATACTACCAAAATGGCCACAGTTTGTACAGACCCGGGTATTACTGGGATCCCTTCCTCCAACATTCTAATACTACCAAAATGGCCACAGTTTGTACAGGCCCGGTCATTACTGGGATCCCTTCCTCCAACATTCTTATACTACCAAAATGGCCACAGTTTGTACAGGCACGGTCATTACTGGGATCCCTTCCTCCAACATTCTAATACTACCAAAATGGCCACAGTTTGTACAGGCATGGTCATTACTGGGATCCCTTCCTCCAACATTCTAATACTACCAAAATGGCCACAGTTTGTACAGGCACGGTCATTACTGGGATCCCTTCCTCCAACATTCTTATACTACCAAAATGGCCACAGTTTGTACAGGCATGGTCATTACTGGGATCCCTTCCTCCAACATTCTTATACTACCAAAATGGCCACAGTTTGTACAGGCACGGTCATTACTGGGATCCCTTCCTCCAACATTCTTATACTACCAAAATGGCCACAGTTTGTACAGGCCCGGTCATTACTGGGATCCATACCTCCAACATTCTTATACTACCAAAATGGCCACAGTTTGTACAGGCACGGTCATTACTGGGATCCCTTCCTCCAACATTCTAATACTACCAAAATGGCCACAGTTTGTACAGGCCCGGTCATTACTAGGATCCCTTCCTCCAACATTCTTATACTACCAAAATGGCCACAGTTTGTACAGGCATGGTCATTACTCAGTACTGAAATATTATGGCTTAACTTAGTATTTACAATTAATTTTTCTATCGAAAAATTTAAAAAAATATCTTGAAAGGGGGTCAAGGGGGTGTTTTTGTATAGTTTGATGGAGGTCTAGTGAGGAAACTAAAAGCTATAAATAAATAAATAAATATACCGGTACGAAAAAATCACCACTACCCCTTTACATCACCAGGTGCACTGACTATGACCAACTGTGCTACGAATGCCCCCCTAAACCTGCTGCATAGTCTAATTAAACCATCCATCAGCATCAACATTATCATAATGCTTTATCTGTTTTAAATACTTCGATTGTACCTTCTTTATTTTATGTATCTCATCCTTTATTTATTCTTTTTTATAATTTGTGTTGTCCCCATCTTCTATTACACCTTCTTCGTATTGCGTATCTCTTCTGTATTTATATATTATTCGTCTTTATCAAGTTTTTGTTGTCCCGATTTTTTTTTTTTTTTTTTTTTCCTTTTTGGTGTTCGCTAATGGATAACTTGTGTCGACGGTGGCTTGTGACTCCTTAACTACCTGAGACATGTTTTAATTTTTATTTTATTTTTATTTTTTTTTGGGGGGTGGGGGGTAATTAGTGTATTCATCGGCGCCATGTTGTCCACCTCGTCCTCTAGTCTGTACAAAGCTTCAGTAGTTAGCAACTAAGCGATATACTGTAGATGCTCATTGAAAAAAGTTAAAGGGGAATAGGTCGCTTTTCTAGATATCCTTCTCCCTCATGTTTAGCCCCATTAGTTTTCATATTTTATGACCTTCGGCCCATTAGTTTGGCGATTTTAAGACTTTACGCCCCATTTCTTTGTCAAAATTAAGACCTTTCATGCCATTTAGGTGACGATTTTTTCCTGGCGAGCGAAAGCGAGCCTGTAATTTTATGAGTAACCGACCTTTACTGTATTCCCTGTCGGTCAATCTTTGTGCGTGTAACGGGCTGGAAAGGTTGAATTTGATTTAATGTTGCTAATATATCATAGCGATGCACTCATTTGAATCAGTATTGAATGCAAACGAAACCATAAATAATTCTTAAATATAGCCCAGATGCTTCAGAACTTGGCTTTAAAGGTTCAAAGATTCGAACTGGTGTAACTTATGTTCACGATTGTACTAATGTGTGTTCTGCAATAGGCTACAATCATCTCACTTTACCCCTTTTCACAACAGATCCTTCTTAAAATGCACAACATTGTTTTAACACTTACGCTGCGGGCATATTTCCGCCGTATTAGGGCTCATTCAGGCACTCCTGATTGATTGGGCAAGTGTCTGAATGATATTAAATGTATTCAGCCAAAAATTAGAAGAATATAGCTTCAAAATGACACCAAAACGAGCTTTGTACCTCGTGGGGTTCACCCGCAGCGCTACCATAGACATTCGCTAAAATGAGCAATTATCACTAATGTCGCCTACTATTGCCTTTGGCAGCACTGTATATCTCGCGAGACTCTGACTCAGAGCCTTCAGTGCCGCGGCCACCTGCCTGGGAGAAGGATGTGTGGCCTGCCGCACTCCCGCTCACTCGATTTTACAGGCTTCAAGAGGCTTTAAAAGCCTGTAAATTGCTGTAAATTGCCATTGCGTTCGGGAAAGTCTCCCGCAGGGAAAGGGTTAATAAAGCTAGAATAATGTTAAAAGGACGTTGTCGGTACAGAATCTGTTAAGATAGTGCAATAAAAGTGAAGTATCTAAGACCTTTTAACATGCCCGTACAAGATAGCCTACAATACTAGATAGAGAACTTGGCAGATACTGTGTAGTGATTAGGCCCGACTCTCCCTATTGATAACATGCTCCCTATATCCCCGTTAATTGCTCCCTACCCTCCCTCTCTGTTTCCGTACCCTTACCCCTGCCCCTCCCCTCCCCTTTCACCCCTCACTATCTTATATCCACCTTTTCTGCTCGCCTTTGATTTTCCATGCCTCACAATTAATCCTATTTGGTGCAAGGCGGGTCTTTCTTTACCTTCTCTGTTTCACTCCATTTAGCTTGAATATTTTAATATGTTTCAACCCATTCGTTTGGCGATAATAAAACACTTCTTCTCATTCAGGTGTCAATTTTTCCTTGGCGAGCGATAGCGAACCTGCAATTTAGGAGCAACCGGCCACTGGCCTGGATATTTGTGTACCGAAAAATTTACATATTTCGCTTTAAGGGGTTCTGGGGGTCGTTTTTTTATTTTATTTATTTATTTATTTTTCTTGAAGGAGGCCTGGTTTGTATTTCTTTATTGTTTTTAAGGGTCAATATAACAACACAGAGCTCGAAAATGAAAGAAGCGATCAAAACCGTCAATACAAATTAAACAATATTATCTCCCATAACGTCGCACCAGATAGCGTGAATCGTTGTTCCTTTATTATTAGCCCAGTGTGTAGTACAAAGGTATTGTATTACTGTTGTACATCTGAGGGTGTGTGTGTAGCACAAAGGTATGGTATTCTGTTGTACATCTGAGGGTGTGTGTGTAGCACAAAGGTATGGTATTACTGTTGTACATCTGAGGGTGTGTGTGTAGCACAAAGGTATGGTATTACTGTTGTACATCTGAGGGTGTGTGTGTAGCACAAAGGTATGGTATTACTGTTGTACATCTGAGGGTGTTTGTGTAGCACAAAGGTATGGTATTACTGTTGTACATCTGAGGGTGTGTGTGTAGCACAAAGATATGGTATTCTGTTGTACATCTGAGGGTGTGTGTGTAGCACAAAGGTATGGTATTCTGTTGTACATCTGAGGGGGTTACTGGGTGTATTCGCAAAACATCACCAGGCTGATTATGTGGATTTTCACGATAATTGGACAATTTCCTAATTTCGTACACAAATTCAGTACATTATTTTTGTTTTATATAACTCTGAATGAATCCTCTGTCCGGGGAAACGTCCCTCACCTACCCGAAAAAAAACCAGTATCATGAATATATTTATATTCATATAGCAGAAATCATTCTTCCTAACCAGGATTCTAACCTAGAACATCAGAGTTACAGCTATGAGATAACAAAATATAAAAAGAAAAGAAAAGAAAAACTATTAAAACGTATCCCGCAGGCAATGGGTTAAGAACTATTATCCCGATAAAATGTGTAAATAATTATTATTTTCAAGGTTTTATGACGTCAGAGTAGTCAGAGTATTATAACATATCGGACACAACTAACTCAGATCATAAATTAAGAAATTTAAATTAATGCATGACTACTCTAAGCAACAATTTACTTCAAATACTCTCTCTCTCTCTCTCTCTCTCTCTCTCTCTCTCTCTCTCTCTCTCTCTCTCTCTCTCTCTCTCCTTACACACACACACACACTCTCTCTCTCTCCTTACACACACACACATTCACACACACTCTCTCTCTCTCTCTCATTTAATAGTTTGGTGTATACACGGGAACTAGTTTTTACCCCGTGCCGACAAGCCACGGCGATAAGAGAGATGGGAGGACACGAGGCCCGAGCACAGATAACAGCCAATAATAACACACCAAAATAGAACCAGGAGGGAAGAGAAGGAAAGAGAAGAGAAGGGAAGGAAAAGGGGAAAGATGAAGCGCAAGAGAAAGGAATTAAAGGAAAGGGGAGGAATGGAAGAGAGGAAGAAGATGAGGGAAGGGAGAGGAAAGGGAGGAGAGAAAAGGAAAGGGGTAGGAATGGAATAGAGGGGAAGATGAGGGAAGGGAATGGAAATGAAGGGGAGAAAGGGAAAGAGGGAGGAATGGAAGATGAGGGAAGGGAGTGGGAAGGAAGAGGAGACAAGAAGAGGAGGAGGAATTAGATGAGAGGGGAAGATGAAGGAAGGGGATGATGAAGGAAGGGGATAAAAGGGCAAGGAAGATAATTTAATAGATTGGCAAAGAAGAGGAGAAAACAAAATAAATGATTAAAGGCACAGCAATAAGAGGGACGGGAGAACACGAAGTTCAAGGTGAGAGGAGAGATTGCAGGTCATAATAACAGATGAAAATATAACAAGGGTGGAAGATATTGAAATTGAAGAGATGGGGGAATAAGTAGAGGGGAATGAAAGGGGAGCAATGGAGTGGAAGGAGAGGGAAGGAGGGGGAGGACAAAGAAGGGAATGGGATTAATTGAAAGAGGGTAAAAATCCAAAGACATGCTAGAGAAATGGAAAGACAGGCGGCCAGAGGACAGAGAGGCGATAACAGGCATTAATAATAATTCACCCCCGTAAAATATATCAAGGGAGGAGGAGAACAAAATTGAAGAGAAGGAGAGGAAGTAGAAAGAAGGTGGAGAAGAGAAGAGAAAGGAAGGATAGAAGGAAGCAGGAAGGATAGGAAGGGAAAATGGGAACAGAATGAAATGCAAGGACAGATAAAAGTATAAGAGAGATACGAGGACGACGTGCGACGAACGGAGAAGAAAAAAATGTCAGGAAATAATATTATACGATAAAGGGAGATAACACAATGGCATGGGAGAGAAGGGAATATAAGCGAAGGAAAAGGAAGTACTGGAGTGGAAGCGGGGTCAAGAAGTTGGAAGAGGAAGACAGGAATAATGGCTGGGAAGGGAAGATAAAGAGAGAACCTACCAATAGACAGTATACCCACAGTTTAGGAAGGATACATGAACATCAGAGGGTAAATGGAGACAGCAACATTATGACTAATATATCTTAAGGGGGGGTGGCCTGTTTTTGTTCTGTCCTTTTCTATCTTTCTCTGGCTTGTATCCATTTGGCTCCATTCAGTCTACTGTTTTAAGACGTTTATCCCCATCCAGGTGTAAAAATTTTACTGGTGAGCGGTAGCGAGCCAGCATATTTTTTATTTTTGTTTGACAGCAGGCTAAATTTGTAAATTTTTCGATAGAAAAATTTCTCCGGCGAAGCCGGATTTCTTCATATAATGCTGGCTCGCTATAGCTCGTCAGGAAGAAATCGACACCTAGATGGGGATAAACGTCTTAAAATAGTTGGCTGAATGGGGCCGAATGGACACATGCCAGAGAAAGAGAGAAAAGGACAGAAATAACCAAAAGAAGGTCATAATAATAATAATAATAATAATAATAATAATAATAATAATAGTTCTTAAAGCTAGCGCATGCTAAGCTAGCTAAGGATAGCTCAATAAGGCCGATTAGGCGTATTTCCATTGGGGTCCTGTACTACTACCCCATCCCTTTGCTCATGAGGGATGGTAACGACTCAGTGCTTGTGAAAACTCTTTAATGCGCCGAGCGTGGGCGCGAACCCGGGCCTTCTGGGTGGAAGTCCGAGACGCTAGTCACTACACCAAGCGAGCCGCTTAATTCAAATCATATTAAAATCACCTAATAATAGCCAGAATAAACTACTAACATGCGTATACATTTCCAAACGGATATAAAACGATGACAATATTGCAAGGAATATTATAAAGTAAGTCAATATTCGAGAAAACAGATTGGGGATTGTAATAATCAGATAACATCAATGTTGGAATCAATGGACAAGTATCTAGCTGTAGTAATCATATCATTGGAGAGAAAAAACCCCATATAATGTATATTATATGTGGGAGTGGAACAAGGGTATCGAAGGAATCATGGGCATAGGGCTAAACTGAAGTGGGGAGGGGGCTGGAGGAAGGGGGAGGGGGCTGGGGAAGGAGGGGGGGGGTGGGGAAGGGGCTGGGGAAGGGGGAGGGGGCTGGGAAGGAGGAGGGGGCTGGGGGAAGGGGGAGGGGGCTGGGGAAGGGGGAGGGGGCTGGGGGAAGTGGGTGAGGGGGCTGGAGGAAGGGGGGAGGGGGCGGAGGGGCTGGGGGAAGGACGAGGGGGCTGGGGAAGGGGGAGGGGGCTGGGGAAGGGGGAGGGGCTGGGGGAAGGAGGAGGGGTGCTGGGGAAGGGGGAGGGGGCTGGGGGAAGGGGGAGGGGACTGGGGGAAGGGGGAAGGGGAAGGAAATATAAACAATTACTGTTATATTGACAGGAAGTATAGAGGACCTCCCGACTCTGACCACAGAGTAAAGCCTTGATAAGCTCCTGTCATGGCCATCCGTTAGTGGGAGTTTCCAGAAGGAAGCAAGGAGTCAGATGTGATGTTGAAGATGAGGCAGAAAAGTATCATAGCAACTGACTGAATACGATGAATTATAGTAACGAACCAGAAAGAATGATACAACGAACCCCAAAACAAACCCCGAACCGGTGCTGACATTGCAACAACCATCCATCATCAACCGTGCCATCCATCCATCAACCCAGCTCTTTATCAAGCACACCGTAATTACCGATCAATTAATCACTTCCCCTAATGAGGACACCGCAGCAACCCTGGCCTTGAATATTCCGCTAATGCACTGGGCCTCGTTCTAGATTAGCGGCTGTGGGGTGTAAGTAGTTCTTGGTGTAAAGGGGTGCGGGTGTTGGGTGTTCTAAGGAGGTGGTTTGCATGTCGGGGTGAGAGAGAGGAAATGTGTGTTTTGTGTGTGTGTCTGTGTGTGTTTTGTAAGTGCGTGTGTTTTGTATGTGTGTGTGTGTGTGGGTGAGAGAGAGAGAGAGAGAGAGAAAGTGTGTTTGTGTGTTTGTACATTTCCTCTGCACTGTCAAAAAATAGTGTATACAGCTTAGACTTAGAAGAGATAAACGATATAGGAAGATAGGATAAACACCACATACAGCACACATAGCAAAACAACAAGTGAACGTTTGCGCAACCCTGGCTGGAACCTATATACGTAAGACCTCTAAAAATAGCCCTGTTGGTGGAGGGCAGCGATACCACACACACCAGTTATTAAGGGGAGGAAGACCGTTTTTCTGGACCCCCCTTCTCCCTAATGTTTAGCCCCACTAGTTTTGAGATATTAAGACGTTCGGCCCATTAGTTTGGCGATTTTAACACCTTTCGCCCCATTTTGTTGTCATTTTTAAGACCTTTCGTGCTATTTAGGTGTCGATTATTTCCTGGCGAGTGATCGCGAGCCTGCAATTTTAAGAGAACCCGGCCTTCGGCCGGAACATTTTTCTACCGAAAAATGTACAAATTTATCTTGAAGGGGGGTCTAGGGGGTGTTTTTCTAAGCTTGATGGAGGTCTAGGGAGGAAACTAAAAACAATATATGTTAAATGAATTAATAGATCAAACAAACGGCCAGCCTCCCCTTAAGACTAGACCAAGACTACATGCTCAACCCCTTAAGGAAAATGAAACGGTTTGGTTAAGTTTGTGGCTAAATGAAGACGATTTAATTCACCCTAAGAAGATAGAATAATGGAAATTCTCAAAACTATAAATATACCATCCTTTAAGCGGAACACTATACTCAAATAGATGGCTATACCGTATATATATATAATAATAATAATATGTTATGACATTAAAAACACTAAGTATTCAATTTCAAAATAATATTTCTAACACCAGTATAATAAAGCTCATTTTCATGGATGCAAAATATCCATGAGAGAGAGAGAGAGAGAGAGAGAGAGAGAGAGAGAGAGAGTTATGACTGTTTCCTATAGTATGTGTAGGTCTACAGTAGTCTTGTAAGGGAAGGTGATACTGAAGGCTGGCTCTGTGTGTGTGTGTGTGTGTGTGTGTGTGTGTGTGTGTGTGTGTGTATGTGTGTATGTGTGTGTCTGGGGGGTCACATTAGGTGGTGGATATAAATAGGTCTACGTGGGGAGGACGTAGGCTAGAGATCCTATAGCAACAGAGATCGGCCAACCTCGCTAAACACTCACATACGGTACCTTCCCTAACCATAATTAATATTCGGCAATACTGTTACAGGATATTATAGTTTGGTCTTTGGATATAAATTCTACATTCATAAAATTAAAATATCACCCTGTTATTTGATTACAAAGGCACCAAAATGGCGTCCTAAGGAGAGAAGAAAAAAAAAAAACCCACTCCCTCTTTTTTTTTTTTTTTTTTTTTTTCTATGTGATTGAGGGAGGCAAAAGGCATAACTGCCTATAGCGAGTGCCTCCCCCATAGTTGAAAGAGTGACAGGGCCAAAATCAAGGGACGTTCGAGCCAAAATGCCCGGACACACGGAGTTTGAAGCAATTTAAGTCATAGGAAGAGGGAAAGACTGATTCTGGGAGAGAGTTCCAGAGCTCAGATGTTGAGTAGAAGAAAGTTTGAGAGTAACGTTTCACTCTTGGGTTGGAGAGTTGCACAGAGTAGGGGTGGGATTGAGTTGCAAGACGGGTACCACGTGCCCTACGTAAAGGAGGTGGTATGCACTGGGATAGCTCTGAGGAACACTGATTATTATAGTAGCGATAGAATAGCGAGAGAGATGCAACATTGCGGCGGAGAGAGAGAGATTGCAGAGAGTTGGTGAGTGGACGGGAGTTAATGATACGAAAGGCCTTCCTTTCAACTTTGTCTAGGAGAGCGGTGTGAGAGGAACCTCCCACACATGTGAACAATACTCAATACAAGGGCGCACTATGCCCCTGTACAGAGCAAGAAGCTGTGCAGGGGAAAAGAACCCCCTAAGGCGGTTGAGCACACCCAGCTTCTGGGAGGCTGCCTTAGCAAGACTGGTAATATGGTCCTTCCAAATGAGAGCAGAAGAAAAAGAGACACCAAGAATATTGAGAGAAGATGAAGGGTTGATTTTTGTATTGTTGAAGAATAAGGGATAGTCCGCTGGGAGATCCTGACGGGTAGATAGATGGAGAAATTGGGTTTTGGAAGCATTAAAGTTAACAAGGTTTTCTCTGCCCCAATTGGAAATAGTATTTAGATCAGAATTTAAGAGTTCTATGGCTTCATTACGTTTGTCGTTGAGGGATTGCTGGCTGGGGCGTTCTGAAAAACTAATGGAGTAGTGTAAGGTTGAGTCGCCTGCGTATGAATGGATGGGAATTAAGGTACAGTTAAGGAGATCATTTATAAAAATTAGAAAGAGAATAGGAGATAGGACAGAGCCCTGAGGAACACCGGAGTTTATAGGTTGAGGAAGTGAACAATGGCCGTCCACAACCGCAGCTATGGAACGGCCAGAAAGGAAATTAGAGACAAAGGCACAGATGGAGGGATAGAAACCGAAGGAGGGTAGTTTAGAAATTAAAGATTTATGCCAGACTCTATCGAAGGCTTTCGATATGTCTAGTGCAATAGAAAATACTACAGGATCTCTAAAATGTACACTGAGAAGGGTGCACAGAGAGACTAGGAGACAGATATATATATATATATATATATATATATATATATATATATATATATATATATATATATATATATATATATATACTGTATATATATATAATATGTACATATATAATATATATGTATATATGTATATATATATATTATATATATATACACATTATACAGTATATACCAATATATCTATATATATATATATATATATATATATATATATATATATATATATATAATATATATATTATATATATATATATATATATATATTGTTATGTCAGTAATATTCAGGCAATATACTATGCATTCTCAGCTGGATGGTGGTGCAACAAGGATGCACGTTTCCAAGTGAACTCTGGAACTCTATCCCTCAATCAATCTTTCCTTCATCCTATGACTTAAAATGCTTTAAACTTCGTGTGTCAATGCATTTTGACCTCAACGTCCCTTGAATTTGGCTCTTTGTCACTCATTTGGCTTTGGTGAAATGTAATAGGCAAATCGGACTTCTTATTAGCTCTTTCATTGCACCCGTATGCAACACAACAGATAGGCATTGTGGGATGATACACAACCTACTACGTTCACCAGTATATTAATACTGATCTGTCTGAGCAATAGTGAGCATGAATTGTATAGCCATACACAGGCTTTCTACCCTTGACCCGAGAATAGATTAGCACCTTCATTTACACCTGACTGCTAAGTGAACGAGGAAGAAGCAAGATAACGGAGTGGGATCAACTTTTCAAGCTGATCGCCACTCCACCCTTTATAGCCAAGCAACGACTGTGTATCTTTCCACATACAACAATGGTATTCTCATTAGTAGTCACAGTTCAAATGGTCAGAGCGGGAGAAAGGGGGGAGGGGGTGGGGGGTTGAAAGGCACCCAGATAAGTACCAGCTAGAGATGGTTTGGGTCAATTAATTCTATCGGTAGCAGGTGATTAGTTAATGAAGAAATTTTAAGGAGATCAATGGCGTGAGAGTTGATGGGGGAGGTTGGGGTGTTGAGACTCCATGAGGAGTGTGGCGTCTCGTTTAACTGACTTTCTGAAAGGCGGCATGGGGAGATTTGTTTTTAGAATCAGGGAGAACACAACTCGAATTTACTGCGTTCAATTCTACCTTTTACGGACTACAAGGGGGAATTAGATCGAACTGCACGGCAAGGGGAGGGGATTTGGACTGCGATTCTCATTAACCCCTTCTGTACCGTAGGATACAGTAATAAAAGTCCCCCCCAGTCCCAAGCAATGTGGCCATGAAGGGAGACTGGCTCTCCCAGCCTTCTATGGGATGGATATAAGCTGAGAAGTGTTGCCATATCGAGAGCAGTGCTCAAACGGTCGTGTTACCAGGCACAGCCTGATACAGGCAGTTACAAGGAAAGTACATTACTGATGGCTCCCAGCCATTGCTGGGACTGGGGAGTGACTTATCTACTGACGGCTGGTAGCCGTTGCTGGGATCGGATGGGTTAATATACTAATGTAAACGGAACAACGCTATATGGGAAGGACGGCGTACTTAGATTCTAGTGTACTCACAACTTCACCTTGATTGCAACAAGCTTCAGGATACCTGTGAACGTCAAAGTAGAGTAATCGTACTCTATCTACTATTGGGTACCTTGAATTGACACAGGTGTAGGCTCACCAAACTTCCGATGAACTTCAGCAGCACACATAGCGCGGCCTGTCACACATCAGGCAGCTAATGCAACACAAGATGATCCTCTACACAATAAGGGGACTTCAGCAATGTTGGTTGTTTGTCAAGTGGCAGGCGATACTTCAGGGGAACGGGTGGGGTAGGCTCGTCCTTGGCAGTGATGGCTCTCCACTCCCTTAGTGTCTTAGGCAATTCGGCCTTCCACTGTTCACTGAGGTGATTGAAGTAGTCGTCAGCTCCACAAGATGTCAACGTCTTTAATTCTTGCAACTTCCCACGCTTGGAGAAGATATCTATCTCTGTAGCATAAGGTAGATGGGGATGTGGAGAGTTGTCTTTAATGTCTGTCTCAAACTTGGCGATGGGGGATGGCTGCGGGGTTAGCAGGTGCGTGGGGCAGGAACAGGTATGCTTGTGGGGAGCTCAGCGAGGGCACTTGGGGAAGACTAAATGAGAGGGGGCTCGACGAAAGCTTATCAAATTCTTGTTCCATAGGAGGGCTTCTGGCCCATACTGTATACTGTATATCCGTGAAGAGGGGCTTCTGATTGACCAATAAGGTCACGTGGGGGATGTCGAGGCCCATTCTTGGGGCTTTCTCCTAAGCTTTACAAGGAAAGGTGATGGGAGGTATCAAGCGGTCCCGCTTGGTCGATCACCTGTCTTTCTTTTCGCTTTTTGCCATTTCGTCTCGAGTTCCGGTTCAGTTGGTACGAGTGTGGCTTGGTCAGGGAGGGCGCTGTGGCTTGCAGTTCAAGGATATCAGGGGGACGGGTCCAGGGGGTTTCATTTAGGTATGATGGTGGCCTGGTCTAAGCATAGTTTGTAATGGTTTGATAAAGGGATATGGGGGTTGTACACAAGGATGTCTGTGCCCAGAATATTTGCTTTGCTGGGGACTTAGGATGGAGATGGCTGCAGGGGTACATTTATGCGTTGCATCAGACTTGACCAATGGGGGTCTTGAGGATGTTGGAGGTGTTGCTGTTAGTTTGGGCCTTCAAATATTTATATTATCGTGCTCCTTGGGTTAAGGAGATGGAGAAATCATACTAGGTTAAAGTATTTCAGAGTACCATACAGCGATTGTTACAGCGATTCACACACGACTCGGGTTAAATTTATTAATTTATTAATTCTCCACCAGACAAGCATGAAAGTTTCATACAATTTAATTATATCTCACAAATACATGTGAGCTCCATATACAGTATATGTATTTACTCTCAGCCGGTATTCGAACAGTCAGGACAGTCAGAACGAGAGTCCATGCTATAATCAACTACACCACGGCATAATAAAAAATGGTGAACCATTTCAGATTTATATTAAGGAGATGGAGAAATCCTACTTGGAGAAAATATTCCATTCCATACTATGTTATAGGACCCATCTTTCAGAGTACCATACAGTGATTTCTACAACTATTCCCACACAACTCGGGTTGACTTGATTTCATTTAATTCTCCACCAGCTGAGCACGACAGTTACATTACAGTTAAGTATATCTCGCAAATACATGTGAGCTAAACGGCATAAATGCCCCCATCAATTTGACCCCACTGGTGACAACTCTGCAAATGTCTTGGACAACAACTACCTAGTGGTTGTTACTCTCATTATCAACTTCAGCAATATTCGTGGCCTTTCCTCTTTCAATCTGTGGAACAGCATCTCTCCTCTGCAAGATCTAATCTTCTTTTCCTCGGTGACACCCAGTTGTCTGAGGCAACTGACAGCAAATCGTTCTCTGTATCCTCCTATCTCTATCCTCAGTTTCAGGCCAAAGGTGTATGTTGCAAAAAGTTTGCTCCCTTTCAACCTGTCCCTAAGAAGGGTAACCGCTCTCAACCCTTCAACTATTGTCCCAATTGCTCACATTTCTTGCATCTCTAAGACATTTTAATATATTCTTATTATTATTATTTTTGTTTAAAGCATTTGTCTTCCCATAATCTCCCTTCAATTCGCCAGTATGGTTTCCTTAAGGGGCGCTCTACTGGTGATCTCCTTTCTTACCTTACAAACTCTTGGTCATCCTCCTGTTGGGACTTTGGTGAAACCTTTTCTATTGTGCTAGACATATGGAAAGCCTTTGATAGAGTCTAGCACAAATAACCTATTTACAAACTACCATCCTTCGGCTTATATCCCTCTATGTCTTTATCTCTAATTTATTATCTAGTCGTTCCATCCCTGTGGTTGTGGATGTTCATCGCTCACTTCTTTAACCTAACAATTCCGGTGTTTCTCAGGGTTCTGTCGTATCTCCAGTTCTATTTCTAATATTCATAAATGATCTTCTCAACTGTACCTCTATTCCAGTCCGCTCATATGCTGTTGACTCTACCCATAGGCGCTTGAGATTTCAACTAAACTCTCATTTGCTATAAGCATGTAATATAATAACAAAGTATGCAACAACAACAAACAACAACAGCAGCAGCAGCAGTACCATCACCAACACCACAACCACCACCAACAACAACATCACTGACAACAACAAGATGGGGCTGAGGGTGAGGTGGGCATGTGACGAGGCAGATATCGTGAGTAGGGGGGCATGAGACAGCTAGTATTGGACCAAAAATAATAATAATATAAAAACAAGGGCACTCTGTATGGGGTATAGAATGTGGGGAGGAAGGGTTACGAGAAAGAGTAAGAGGAAAAAGATAAGATGGAAGTTAAATAGAAAAGAAGGTAAAACAAAAAAAAACACACAGTACTACTATTACCACTACCACTAATTATAATACATATAATGTTAATACTAATAATTATAAATAATAATAATAATAATAACTGTACCTATTTAATGGCAGCCAAAACATCGAACAATACAAACGAAAATACATATCGTACTGGTCCCTTATAATAATACATATCGTACTGGTCCCTTATAATAATACATATCGTACTGGTCCCTTATAATAATACATATCGTACTGGTCCCTTATAATAATACATATCGTACTGGTCCCTTATAATAATACATATCGTACTGGTCCCTTATAATAATACATATCGTACTGGTCCCTTATAATAATACATATCGTACTGGTCCCTTATAATAATTTACATTGTTTTATAATTCAATTTGTTTATATATGCTTTCATTAATTTCATTGAAGGTGTTTGGTGTTGTGGTGAAATTAATAAAAAATATATTAATTGTGCCTGTTTGTGCACTTGCTCGAGCGCACGCGCAAGTGAGTAAATGTGTGTGGGTGTGTGTGTGTGTGTGTGTGTGTGTGTGTGTGTGTGTGTGTGTGTGTGGAGGTTATGGTGTAGAAGAACTAAAAGAAAGAAAGAGAAGTCGTGTCACGTTACTGTAATTAAAAGAGAGGAAGTGTGTGGCATGACAAATATGAGGAGTGGCACAAGAGAGGAAATCCTATGGTAAGACATCGGAAAAGGGAAGGTATGGCCAGTAGAAATGTGAACCATATATGTAAGAATGGAATAAATATATATAAAATTAAATACAAATATGAATAAATATAATACAAATAATAAGAAGAAATAAACACAAATTTATAAGGATATTTGTAGGAATAAGAACAAGAAGAAGAAACATAAAAGTACGAACGAATAAATAGAAAACTTTAAAATAAAAGCCACAAGCCCAAGGAGAGTGAAAAAGAGACTATCTGAAGCAACCCGTGACCTCCTGATCAGATTATTGACCCGCCCAGCATGGCAGAGGTCAACCTAGGAATGAAGGTGACCCGGTGATGGAACATTAATGCTGCTGCCATAGTATATTTTAACCTTATCTGGTGCAAGGCCGATCTTATGGACATCCCTTTTTAATTCCATTAGTTTGGAGCTTATAAGAAGTTTCAGTATGTTAGCTCAGCGATGCAAAGATGCTTCACCCCAGGCAGGTGTTGCGAACCTGTAATGTAGGAGAAACCAGCCTTTGGCCAGCAATTTTCTACCGAAAATTTACATATTTAGTTTAAAGGAGCACTGAGGGACGTTGTATTATTAATATGATTTTTGTTTCTTTCTTTAGTTTTACGTGGATTTGGGAAGCGTTTTTCTTAGTCTAGGGGTGTGTGAGGCCAACAAATACATGGCTCAAAAGTAGCAAAAAACATTAAAAATCTCAATTATAATTAATTATCATAGTAACCCCCAAGACGTAGCAGCGACACCAGCTAGTGTTAAGGTTATAAGGTGGCCTAGATAAAGCTCATGATACCGCTGCATGTCTGCCTGCCGAGATCGGAACCTCTCCGGGTGGTCGGGGGCCGGGGGAGTGCTGGAGCGACCTTGGTGACCCTGGCCTCTGGGTCTTCTCCTGGGTGACCTGGATGTGTGTGAGTTTGTGCTTTTTATCTGTGTTTATTTGTTGTTTTATCTTGTTTTTGTGTTTTCCCTGTTCTTGCTCTGTCTTGAGTCGGCTACCCCCAAAATGGGGATTGGGCCTGAGCATATAGATAGATAGATAGATAAAGCTCAATGGCTTACTGTCATCTACATGTTATAGTATGTTTAAGACTATGGTAATATAAGTAAATACATTAGACTATGGTATACAGCATACTGTATTTTCTAGCACCAGTGTGATCAAAGTATTAGTTTTGTAAGTATGCAATAGGTGCATCGATTTAGCAAATGGTGATATCTTAAATGAGATCATTTACATGGAATGATAACAGTACACACTTCTTCTACCAGTCATGTCATAATTTTGGCATGCATATGAAAATGTCTTACCTTGATAAGTAGCAGAGCAGCCTAGATAGTGACACCGATGTTACAAAGGCACATTTTGTATCCATCTGTAACAAAAGAAAAATACAGTTTAATTACTTTACAAGCCATTTTGCGAACACATCATTCACCATTCTTGTCTACAACTGAACTTTCAAATTAAACAGGGGAAAAAGAGGATTTAGTTTAAAGGTAATGCTGAAAGAAAGTATCAGCCCCACTCCACTCCAACCCAAAACTCTCGCCCAGATCCTTATAAACACATTGCAACATATCGATTAAGGAGGAATGGGAAAACTAATTTACTATAAATTTGCTTTTTACTTAGCAGTGTAAGTTGACGCTATTTCCCGTAGTATCCGTACAGCCGTAATCAATTATATTCTACTGTATATATATATTTCTGGTTTGGGTTCGATACTGATTCAAATAGGTACGGTCGAGGTTAATAAGTGTTGTCAGATATTTAAGAACATAAGAACATAGAAAATGGGAGTCTGCAGAAAGCCGATTGGCCTAAGCAAGGTAGATCCCTGTCCAACACAACCCCAATTACAAAGCCCAATTAGAGGCTCAACACTCTAATACCCTGAGGATCATCTTACCAAAACGGTTAGAGATTAACGCAGGATTACGGGGGTCTGCAGAGCGCTGATTGGCCCAACCCTGCTGATCCCCCTTCACACCCAACCCTTCTCGTCCATATGCTTATCCAATTTTATCTTAAAGCTCCCTATCGTTTTTAATCCCACTATAGCACTTGGTAGTCCATTCCACCCATCTACAACTCTGTTACCAAACCAATATTTGCCTATATCTTTTCTGAAACGAAATTTATCTAATTTGAAACCATTGGTACGAGTTCTATCGCTATCACTGAGCTTTAGTACATTTGTCATGTCCCCTTAGTTAATCCCACTAACCCACTTGAACACCTCTATCATATCCCCTCTAACTCTGCGTCTCTCTAACGAATGTAAGCCTAATTTCTTCAACCTTTCTTTATACGGAAGATTTCTAATATTATGGATCATTTTTGTCATTCTACGTTGTACTCTCTCCAATGAATCTATGTCCATTCTGTAATAAGGACACCAAAATTGAACAGCATAATCCATATGGGGTCTCACTAATGACAAGTAAAGTTTTAAGATAACATCAGCATTTCACAAAGTTTCGGACACTGACTAATACTCTGAGGGATAAGCACTTTTTCCCAGTAACTAAAAAGGTACCAATAACACTTGTTGAGCGAAAACCACTGGAATCTATGAACAACACTTAATACCCCCGAGTGTACAGTCACTAATAAAAAATCGTGGACCCCGTATGTTTTTCTTTGTGCAATTATAACTATCTGGATTGATTTTAGGATGGAACTTGCTTTTCAATAAATAGTATATATAGTTTTGTAGTTGATGGATAGAAAATATTGTTCATAAATTCGTGTTTAGAGATATACTTCCATAACTAGAAATAGGTGAGAGCCACACATTTTTATGAGTGACTATACGTTGTCATTTATGTTCTTGACTGTACCTGGCTCTCTCTCTCTCTCTCTCTCTGTGTGTGTGTGTGTGTGTGTATGTGACCCCTAGAAGGATGACCTGCAACACCCACATCATCCATATTCACGTCACGATCCAACGCCCTAATAGATCACAGACGATATGCCGGATTTTTTTTTTAAAGGGGAGGCAGACCGTTTTTCTGGACCCCCTTCTCCCTAATGTTTAGCCCCACTAGTTTTGAGATTATAAGACGTTCGGTCCATTAGTTTGGCGATTTTAACACCTTTCGCCCCATTTTGTTGTCAATTTTAAGACCTTTCGTGCCATTTAGGTGTCGATTATTTCCTGGCGAGCGATAGCGAGCCTGCAATTTTAAGCGGAACCGGCCTTCAGCCGAGAAATTTTTCTACCGAAAATTGTACAAATTTATCTTGAAGGGGGGTCTAGGGAGTGTTCTTCTAAGCTTGATGGAGGTCTAGGGAGGAAAAATATATGAATAAATGAATTAATAGACCAAACAAACGGCCAGTCTCCCCTTAACTTCCCACACTCCTATAAATATTTGTACTCGAGTGTTTTTGTTTTGTACTCAGTCTTTTGAATATTATACTAATAACTCTGTAAATGGGTGTACTCAATATTATACTAATAACTCTGTAAATGGGTGTACTCAATATTATACTAATAACTCTGTAAATGGGTGTACTCACGCTTCGCATACAACTTAAGTACTTAAGAACGCCTTCCAAGTACATTTAAATAAAGTGCTCATATTCAAAGTCATTCGGATATTTCACTTGTAGTCCTTTAAATATTGAACACACAACACTTCCACTCCTTAAACAGCTTAATTCGTTTGCAATATAAATACAGGGGAAATTTAGTTTTTATAAATTATTGCAATCAACCTTCTTTAAGTACTAGCACTCATGCATATTTAAGCATTTGTATCCGTACATTAAAAAGGTTTGTAACAACGTAGTTTTAATATTTGTATCTACAATTCTGTTTAAACTCATATTTCAGTGAGTACTTGAACTTCCACTACTTTAAATGTGTACAGGGTCAGAGCAAACCAAAGTCAGGGATATTCTTGAAATGATAAACGAGCAAAAGTGGAGATGGGAGGCTTTTGTCCAGCAGTTGGGCTGTTAGGCTCGATGGGGCATGATATATATGCTATAATAGCTCTATATATATATATATATATATATATATATATATATATATATATATATATATACACACACGTTTCACTATAAGTGTCTCTCTCTCTCTCTCTCTCTCTCTCTCTCTCTCTCTCTCTCTCTCTCTCTCTCTCTCTCTCTCTCTCTCTCTCTCTCTCTCTCTCCCTCTCTCTCCTCTGTCCTCTCTCTCTCTCTCTCTCTCTCTCTCTCTCTCTCTCGCCCGGATCTAGCACACCCTCCCATTCCCTCCCTTCTGGTGGACTATTTTTACTCCTCCACCCTGACTTATTACTCACTCTTCCACCCACGTCTTCTCCACCACCACAACAACAAAACCAGTTCCACATTCCTAAACCCTCCTCCTCCACCTCTCCTCCCGCTCCTCTTCCACCCCACTCTTTGATTCCTCCACTACATTCCTCCTTCTCCATCCCCTCCCGTTCCTCCACTCTCCTTCATCCACCCCAAGTCATCCACACTCTGTCATCCACCTTCCCACACTTGTCCTGCTTTATTCCTCTTACCTTATCCATCCACCTGCCTATACTTTACCCATCCTTCTTTCCTCATCCTCTCTCTTTCTTTCCAATCACACCCATCGTCCCTCTTCATCCACATTTCCACTTCTTCCTTCCTCAACTTCTCAAATAACATCCTCCCTCCCTCACTCATCCATCCTCCCTCCCTCACTCATCCATCCTCTCTTCACCCATCAGTCCTCCCTCACTAACCCATCCTTTCTCATTGATCCTAGCTCACACACACTCTCTTCCTTACCCACAAACCTTCCCTCACCCTTCCTCCTTTATCCACCCTCACCCTTCCTCCTTTATCCACCCTCACCCTTCCTCCATTATCCACCCTCACCCTTCCTCCTTTATCCACCCTCACCCTTCCTCCTTTATAAGAACATAAGAACATAAGAAAATGGGAGTCTGCAGAAAGCCGATTGGCCTAAGCAAGGCAGATCCCTGTCCCACACAACCCCAGTTCAATTACAAAGCCCAATTATAGGCTCAACACTCTAATACCCTGAGGATCATCTTACCAAAACGGTTAGAGATTAACGCAGGATTATGGGGGTATGCAGAGTGCTGATTGGCCCAACCCGGCTGATCCCCCTTCACACCCAACCCTTCTCGTCCATATGCTTATCCAATTTTATCTTAAAGCTCCCTACCGTTTTAGACCCCACTATAGCACTTGGTAGTCCATTCCACCCATCTACAACTCTGTTACCAAACCAATATTTGCCTATTATCTTTTCTGAAACTAAATGTATCTAATTTGAAACCATTGGTACGAGTTCTTTCGCTATCACTGAGCTTTAGTACATTTGTCATGTCCCCTTTGTTAATCCCACTAACCCACTTGAACACCTCTATCATATCCCCTCTAACTCTGCGTCTCTCTAACGAATGTAAACCTAATTTCTTCAACCTTTCTTCATACGAAAGATTTCTAATATTATGGATAATTTTTTGCATTCAACGCTGGACACTCTCCAATGAATCTATGTCCATTCTGTAATAAGGACACCAAAATTGGACAGCATAATCCATATGGGGTCTCACTAATGACAAGTAAAGTTTTAAAGTTTTAAAGTTTATCCACCCTCACCCTTCCTCCTTTATCCACCCTCACCCTTCCTCCTTTATCCACCCTCACCCTTCCTCCTTTATCCACCCTCACCCTTCCTCCTTTATCCACCCTCACTCTTCCTCCTTTATCCAACTCCTCCTCTTCCTCCTTTATCCACCTCCTCTTCCTCCTTTATCCACCCTCACCCTTCCTCCATTATCCACCCTCACCCTTCCTCCTTTATCCACCCTCACCCTTCCTCCTTTATCCACCCTCACCCTTCCTCCTTTATCCACCCTCACCCTTCCTCCTTTATCCACCCTCACCCTTCCTCCTTTATCCACCCTCACCCTTCCTCCTTTATCCACCCTCACCCTTCCTCCTTTATCCACCCTCACCCTTCTTCCATTATCCACCCTTACCCTTCCTCCTTTATCCACCCTCACCCTTCCTCCTTTATCCACCCTTCCACAGCTCCATCCCGTCACACTATCCACACACATATGTTTGTGTTCACTGTGACCCTCCACCTAACTCTAAGTATTATAATTTGAAGGTATATTTCTATACCTCACGTATTATATTCAAAACCCATTAAGGGGAGATTTCCACTTGAGGGATTTTTTTCGGAACCTCTTTCTCCCTCATGTTTAGCCACATTGCTTTTGAGATTTT
>CM064572.1:61137082-61279582 GCA_032716605.1 Paralithodes platypus
CCACTCTCCTTCATCCACCCCAAGTCATCCACAACTCTGTCATCCACCTTCCCACACTTGTCCTGCTTTATTACTCTTACCGGATCCATCCAACCTGCCTATACTTACCCATCCTTCTTTCCTCATCCTCTCTCTTTCTTTCCAATCACCACCCATCGTCCTCTCTTCATCCACAGTTCCACTTCTTCCTTCCTCAACTTCTCAAATAGACATCCTCCCTCACTCACCTCATCCATCCTCCCTCCCTCCCTCATCCATCCTCTCTTTCACCCATCAGTCCTCCCTCACTAACCCATCATTTCTCCATTGATCCTAGCTCACACACAATCTCTTCCTTACCAAACAAACCCTTCCCTCACCCTTCCTCCTTTATCCACCCTCCACCACCTTCCTCTCTTTATCCACCCTCACCCTTCCTCCAATGATCCCACCCTCACCCTTCCTCCTTTATCCACTCTCACCCTTCCTCCTTTATAAGAACATAAGAAAACATAAAGAAAATGGGACGTCCTGCAGAAAGCCGATTGGCACTAAGCAAGGCAGATCACTGTGCCCACCACAAACCCCAGTTCAATTACAAAAAGCCCACTTATAGGGCCTCAACACCTCTAATACACTGAGGATCCCAAAAAAAATCTTACCAAACAACCGGTGTTAGAGCATTAACGCAGGATTATGGGGGTATGCAGAGTGCTGATTTGGCCCAACCCGGCTGATACCCCTTCACACCCAACCCTTCTCGTACCATATGCTTATCCAAGTTTATCTTAAAGCTCATACCGGGTTTGTAGACCCCACTATAGCATTGGTAGTCCATTCCACCCATCTACAAAACTCTGTTACCAAAACCAATATTTGCCTATTTATCTTTTCTGAAACTAAATGTATTCTAATTTGAAACCATTGGTACGAGTTCTTTCGCTATCACTGAGCTTTAGTACATTTGTCATGTCCCCTTTGTGAATCCCACTAAACCCACTTGAACACCTCTTATCATAATCCCCGTCTAAATCTGCGTCTCTCTAACGAATGTAAACCTTAATTTCTTCAACCTTTCTTCATACGAAAGATTTCTAACATTTCTGTTTTTATGGATAATTTTTGTCATTCTACGCTGTACTCTCTCCAATGAATCTTATGTCCATTCTGTAAATAAGGACACCAAAAATTGGACAGCATAAATCCATATGGGGTCTCACTAAGTGACAAAGGTAAAGTTTTTACGTGTTTAAAGTTATTAAACCAGTTTATCCACCCTCACCCTTCCTCCTTTATCCACCCTCACCCTTCCTCCTTTATCCACCCTCACCCTTCCTCCTTTATCCACCCTCACCATTCCTCCTTTATCCACCCTCAATATTCCTCCTTTATCCACCCTCACCCTTCCTCCTTTATCCACCCTCACTCTTCCTCCTTTATCCACTCTCACCCTTCCTCCATTATCCACCCTCACCCTTCCTCCTTTATCCACCCTCACCCTTCTCCCTTTATCCACCCTCACCCTTCCTCCATTATCCACCCTCACCCTTCCTCCTTTATCCACCCTCACCCTTCCTCCATTATCCACCCTCACCCTTCCTCCTTTATCCACCCTACCCTTCCTCCATTATTCCACCCTCACCCTTCCTCCTTTATCCACCCGTCACTCTTCCTCCTTTATTCCCACCCTCAACCTTCCTTCCGGTATGCCACCCGCACCCTTCCTCATTGATCCATACATCAACCTTCCTCCTTTATCCACCCCCTTCCACGAGCCCATCCCCGTCACACTATCCACACACATATTGTTTGTTGTTCACTGTGACCCTCCACCTAAACTCTAAGTTATTATAATTGGAAGGGATATTTTCTATTACCTCACGTATTTATATTCATAAACCATAAGGGGACGACTTTCCACTTGAGGGAATTTATTTTTTTCGTGAACCTCGTTTCTCCCATCATGTTTTAGCCACATTGCTTTTGAGGGAATTTTTAAGACGGTTCGCCCCATTATTTTGACGATTGTTAAGAGAACTTTTCGACCCATTTCTGTCCATTTTAAGCACCTTCGTGGCCACTTAGGTGTCGATCTTTATCCTGGTGAGCGATAGCGAGCCTGTTAATATAAGAGGAAACGGCTTTCCCCCGGGAACATTTTTCTACCGAAAAATGTACCCAATTATTCTTTGAAAAGGGGTCTAGGGGGTGTAATTTTAAGCTTGATGGAGGCCTAGGGAACACACTAAATACCTCCCCTTAACCACTTGTATCTCCATTTATAAGTCAGACAATTGTCGTACCATTAATAGTTTTGCCTCTGTTGGAATCGAAGTGAAGCTTAGCAACGTTCGTGCCACCTGTCTAGTTGTTGTTACAGCTGTTGATTATGTTGTTGGTACGGATCAGTCTTCTTCTTGAACTTCTTCTTCTTCCATATCCCAAATATGTGCGGTCGAGGTTAATAAGTGTTGTCAGATATTCCATAAAGTTTCGGACACTGACTAATACTCTGAGGAATAAGCACTTTTCCCAGTAACTATACAGATACCGATACCACTTTTTGAGCGAAATCCCACTGGAATCTATGACAACACTTAACCCTCTCCGACATATGACGCGATTTTGAGCCTATTGGGGATACTTTAAAGCCTTTGTTACCATCAGGGGTATTAGAACTTTAGTTTAGTTAACTTTCAACCTCTGGCCGTGTCTTGAGTTAGCTGTGTGTGAGCTTAATTGGGGATTACTTTTAAAGCCTTTGTTACCATCAGGGGTATTTAGAACCTTTAGTTTTAGTTCTTCAACCCTCTGCAGTTGGTCTTTGGTATGTTAGCTGTGGGCAGAAAACTAATTCTGGAAAGGTAATTATAAGAGTGAGAGAACTATTTCTTATTGCTAATCTGACAACCTCTGCGTCATAAATGCGTGAAAGGGTTAATACCCCCCTGATTGTCCACACACCATTATAGTAATTATAGCCATTGTAGTGAAGTCGTCAATATATAACTTGGCCTTGTCTTAAAGTCACTACTGTATTAAGGGGAGGTATTTAGTTTGTTCCCTACTTTTTCATCAAGCTTAAAATTACACCCCTTAGACCCCCTTTCAAGATAAATTTGTACATTTTTCGGTAGAAAAATGTTACGGGCCGGAGCCGGGGGAGGCCGTTGCTCTTAAATTACAGGCTCGCTATCGGCTCGCCAGGAAAAAAAATCAGACACCCTTAACGTCACGAAAGGTCTTAAAATTGACAGAAATGGGGCAAACTGTCTTAAAATATCCAAACTACTAGGGCGAAGGTCTTAAAATCTCAAAAGCAATGGGGCTAAACATGAGGGAAGAAGGGGTCCAGAACAAAAATCCCTCAAGTGGAAATCTGCCCTTCAAGTCACTCGTGTATTAAAGTCGGTACAGCATACAAGGTGTCACTGTACCAGCATATCAGTCACCACTGTATTAAGGGGAGATATCCACCGGGAGGATTTTTTTTGGACCCCTTTCTCCCTCATGTTTAGCCCCATTGCTTTTGTGATTTAAAGACGTTCGCCCTAGTAGTTTGGACATTTTTAAGACATTTTGCCCCATTTCTGTCAATTTAAGACCCTTCGTGCCGGTTAAGGTGTCGATTTTTTCCTGGCGAGCGATTAGCGAGCCTGTAACTTTAAGAGCACCCAGTTACTCTGGCCGAGACATTTTTCTACCCGAAAAATTGTACAAAATTTATCTTGAAAGGGGGTCTAGGGGGTGTAATTTTAAGCTTGATGAATACGTAGGGAACAAACTAAATACTTCCCCTTAAGTCGGCACTACACTTCCCCTTAAGTCGGCACTACACTAAAATCCCCATTACATTAAGGGGGTAGTACTCGCTTTTTTCTGGACCTCCTTCTCCCCCATGTTTAGCATATTAGTTTTGAGGTTTTAAGACGTTCGTTCAGTTAGTTTGGCGATTTTGAGACCTTTCGCCTAATTTTTTTGTGTATCAATATTATGACCTCTCGTGCGCTTTTGATTTCGAATTTTTTCTGGCGAGCGATAGCGAGCCTCAAATTATAGAAGATAATTCGGCCAGAATTTGTTTCTACCGAATAATGTACAAATTCTTGGAAAGGGGTCTAGGGGGTATTTTTCTAAGCTTGATGGAGGTCTAGCGAGGAAACTAAAAAAACAAATTGATAAATAAATATATAGACAGAAAACCAAGCACTACCCCCTTAAAGTCGCAACTGTATTAAAGGCACCACTGCATAAACGCCACCACTGGTAATAAACTCGCTACTGTATTAACATTATACACACCGCAGTCACCACTATGATAAAGTGGACACTACTTTAGAGTCCCCTTACATTATTTTCACTGCTGAATTAAAATCGCCACTGCATTAAAGTCGTCGTTGCATTGAACTCGCCTCTGCATTATAAATCGCCACTCTGTGAAATTCGCTGCTACTTTAAAATCGCCACGGGCATTTAATTCGTCACTCCATTAAATTCGCCACTGTATTTGTCACCACTGCAATATACTCGCCATTGTATTTATGTCGCCAGTGTATTGAAATTGCAACAGTAAATGTCGCCACAGTATTCAAGTCGCCATTGCAATATTGTCGTTGTTATATTGCATTATCCGCTGCATTATAGTTACCATTGTATTAAAGTTGCCTTTTGCTCACATGCCCAAAATCTCTCATATACCCAAAATCTACCACATGCCCATAATCTCCCACATGTCCAATATATCTCCCATCCCCAAAATCTCCAACATGCACAAAATATTCACCATGTCCAAAATATCTCACATCCCCAAGATCTCCCGCCTGCCCAAAATCTCCAACATGCCCAAAATATTCAACATGTCCAAAATATCTCACATCCCCAAGATCTCCCGCCTCGACCCAAAAATCCTCCCAACATGCCCAAAATATTCAACATGTCCAAAATATCTCACATCCCCAAGATCTCCCGCCTGCCCAAAATCTCCAACATGCCCAAAATATTCAACATGTCCAAAATATCTCACATCCCCAAGATCTCCCGCCTGCCCAAAATTTCCCACATGACCAAAATCTCACATGTCTAAGGAAATCCATTACTACGAACAAACAGGTAGGAAGGAAAAGAATGATTAAGGTTAGTTGGATATACCTGTATGTTATTATATACAGTATATACTATATATATATATATATATGGAGAGAGAGAGCCAGACAGAACACAATTGGCCGGAAGGGTGTAACAAACAGACATTAAAAGACCAATTATTAAAGAACACAAAAGGAGGAAGAGTGACGAATTACAGAGGTATGTCATGAGAGAGAGAGAGAGAGAGAGAGAGAGAGAGAGAGAGAGAGAGAGAGAGAGAGAGAGAGAGAGAGAGAGAGAGAGAGAGAGAGAGAGAGAGAGAGAGAGAGAGAGAGAGAGAGAGAGAGAGAGAGAGAGAGCACAGTCACCTCCAATATGTGGACTATCTGGGCCGATGCATTGTATAACTCCAACCTAATGATAGCCATGATAAAAGTAAGTCTTTTGGAGGACAAGCAGCCTTGAGAGGTCGCTGGACCTGTTGTTGTTTTATTTCCTTTGTACTTCTTTGTACCCCTTTATACTAATAATGTTTTCAGACAACAACACCACCCAACAGCCACATCATTTATTTTCTATTATTATCTCTGCGCTGCAAAATCCGTGTGTTTAATATATTAACACACGCTGTAAAAAAAAACAGGTTCCAATAATATTTGCGTTGCATGATAAATCGATATATTTTTCTCCAAGCTTTAGGAACATATTAACGATTGGTATTATTTAAATCTTCTATTATGAATGCAAATTAGTGCCTTTGAAACAACTGTGTTCTAATCGATACTCTCCATAATTATGTGTATTAGATGTGTTGTCCTCTGCTGTATGTGTACAGTGTGCTGCATGTATAAGTTATACAACGTGCAGTCTTGGTCAGTCGTACCTCAACATTTCCTAATCATTCAAAACAAGACCGTGATTATAAACTTGTGACTCACATTATGTATAAGAACATAAGAAAATGGGAGTCTGCAAAAAGCCGATCGGCCCATACACGGCAGATCCCTGTCACACCCAACCCCAATTACAAGGCCCAATTATAGGCGCAACTCACTAATACCTTGAGTACTGACCCCACCAAAACAGTCAGAGAAAAGTATGTATGTATGTACTGTATGTATGTAGGCCTATGTATGTATGTATGTATGTATGTACTCAGGCACATACCCCATAGGTGGCCGACACGAGACAGAGCCCAAACAGAAACAACATTTAAAGTTCCTATTCTAAGGGTCCGGGACCACTTTCCCGTTCCCTCGCCCGTTTCTCTGTCTCGTTGAGTAGGATAATTATACAAGGAGAGGAGGATTCCTAGCCCCCTGCCCCAAGGTGACTCACAGTAATTTAACATATTTAAATACATAACAAATAAATACAAAATACAGAAATTGAGCAATTCGTGCCCACACCTGTACCTGTGACTTACCTTCAATTTGTGCCCACACCTGTACCTGTGACTTACCCTCAATTCGTGCCCACACCTGTACCTGTGACTTACCTTCAATTTGTGCCCACACCTGTACCTGTGACTTACCTTCAATTCGTGCCCACACCTGTACCTGTGACTTACCTTCAATTTGTGCCCACACCTGTACCTGTGACTTACCTTCAATTTGTGCCCACACCTGTACCTGTGACTTACCTTCAATTGAACTTGTTGTTTCCCCTTCCCCTTCCCCTGCCTACCATTATAACCCATTCAGTATAATGTCATTGTTTTTTATCTTGTTTTTGTTTTTCTGGCAAACTATAGATTATTTTTACGTTTAAAAATAGGTTCTTCAATCATGGGTTAAAAGTAATTTGCCTCACACCCTCAGGCCAGTGATGCCTTGTATTCTAGCTAGTACTGTGACTAGACGACTTTATAAATAATAACAACTCAAGAAATATCGCTTGTAATGATAGAGCTACAGGCAGTATTTTTAGTAAGAATATTGGAAAGGTGTTGCCTCTTCCTGAATTATTGTTGTTTATTGGAAACTGAATTTCAAGAGTTTCGATACCTAGACTGATAAGTGTCCCTATATTTATTTTAATATGTTTGCACCTTCATATAGGACAATGTAGTAACACAGGAAGCAACCTTACACACGTAAGTATATTTGCTGCGCATATGTTGTACGAATGATCAATACAATTTAATAGAATCTATTAGTTGATGATAAATCCCATATATATATATATATATATATATATATATATATATATATATATATATATATATATATTATATAAGTGTGTGTGTGTGTGTGTGTGTGTGTGTGTGTGTGTGTGTGTGTGTATGAAGTGGTTCGCATACTAGCCGTCTAGATACTTCCAAGAATGTCCAAGTATATAACTAAGAAAAAAAAAAAAAAAAAAAAAAAAACACACACACACACGCAGATGGGGTAAGCATTTTCAAGTATTGGCCATATTATCGGAACATTGCCTTTAACATTATGAGTGTCATTTTCAAGTATTGGCCATATTATCGGAACATTGCCTTTAACATTATGAGTGTCATTTGCATTTTAAGACCGAAAATATTCTAGCAAACAAATCTGAAGAGATTTAATGGACTAAATGTGTCGGTGTTCTTAGATACAACAGGTTTCATTAAGGGGAGATGGTTCACTTTTTGGGCGATTTTTGCATGTATTCATTATTTTTCTAGTTTCCTCCCTAGACTTCCATCAAATTTAAAAAAAAAACATCCATTAGATCCCCCTTCTAGATTAATTTGTACATTTTTCGGTAGAAAAATTCGGCCGGTTCTTCCAACATTACAGGCTCACTATCGTTCGCTAGGGAAAAAATCGACACCTACATAGCACGAAAGGTCTAAATATTGACGAAGAAATGGGGCGAAAGGTCTTAAAATCGACTAACTAATGGGGCAAACATTTAAACATTTGAAAAATAATGGGGCTAAACATGAGGGAGAAAGTGGTCCAGAAAAACGGGCCATCCCCCCTTAACACACACACACACACACACACACACACAGTGATGGTAAGTTGTCAGTCAGCTGCTGCACCCAGACAGTGTTAGCCAAGGTTGATCAGGTGAGGTGACCGTCCTCTAGGTCTAGGTCTAGCTCTCCATCTATCTCTCCATCTCTCTCTCTCTCTCGCTCTCTCTCTCTCTCTCTATATATATATATATATATATATATATATATATATATATATATATATATATATATATATATACTGCATATTATAAGCTAATTGATAGAGATGATTGATTGATTGATTTTATTTAGTAAGAGTTACATACATAACAAAAGGCAGAGCATATACAAGATTGCAAAAAGCACCCCAGTTTAGCATAACACTCCTACAAGGATAACCTATTAAAGTTTAATAAACTTATTTCCAGTAGGGTCCAAGATGTAACTTTGTAAGATACCCCCTCCCCCCCTACCTACCCCCATCCCTCTCCCTTTAATACCCCTGTGATGTGTCATGGTCCTTCCCTGTCCTTCCCCACCCACCACCTCCACACACCTCCCTCGAATATTATGGCCATGACAACTGTCCTAATCAATTCACACTCCCTCTAATTTAACCTTGGTCCAAACTTTCCTAACTTAACCTATACCTAACCTAATTTAAAACAAAAAACAAAAACTGGCGTGAGTGTGTGCAATGGCCGAATAACATTATCTATTAGCTGCGTTGCTACCGTAGAAATATAGGTGTGGATTGAGGATATATAAACAGTCATGTTCCTAAACCATATTGCAATGAAACAGTTTGGCCTTTTGAAATAAATAAATAAAAAACATATTACTGTTATCAACCCCTTGAGACTTATGACGCGCTTTGACAGTTTATCCTGGTAATCGATTTAGGAAAAACTTATGGGAGTAGACAGTTAATTGAGATAATATTTACCCGTTTGATTTATAAACCTTCGTAAAATGCATAAAATCATCTAATGATAGACTAAATAAAAGAAAGAAACGCGTCTTCGTGTCCTGAAAGAGTTAACAAAGGCCAACATATAATGAGAAAGACGCCACCTTATTCAGAGCACAGTTCCATCATCACTTCACAGAAAGAGTGTTGGTTCCAAGTCAGGGGAAATTCATCAGTCCAAACACAATACTGGATATGGAGATGTGGGGCAGGTTGGAGAAGCTGGGTGGGGGGCATGGTGGTGGGGGTGGAGTGGGCAGTGGAATAGAGGGGACATGGTGGGGAAGTAGTGGGGGAGAGTGGGTAAGAACAGGATTATTCGTGATGGTTAAGATGGTTGGGATAGAGTGGGGTAGGGGCAGGTGGAATAGGGTGAGTGGAGGCATGGGGTAGTAGGAGTGAGGTAGTGGTTGGTGGAATAGGGTGGGTAGGGGTGGACTGGGGTAGGGGTAAGAGGAGTAGAAGTATGGGGGCATGGAGGGGTAGGAGATGGTGGGGGAAACATATTTTGGGGTAGGTTGAGCAGGTGGGGGAAGAAATGGGGGTGTGGGGACATCTAGGTGGAGGTAGGGTGGTGGGGAAGGAGGGAGAGAAAGTGGTGGTGTACGCAGAAAAGGCTTGGAGAGAAAAGGAGGAGGGGGTAGGAATGAGATA
This sequence comes from Paralithodes platypus, assembly GCA_032716605.1. Classification (NCBI taxonomy): domain Eukaryota; kingdom Metazoa; phylum Arthropoda; class Malacostraca; order Decapoda; family Lithodidae; genus Paralithodes; species Paralithodes platypus. The sequence continues at coordinate 61,146,709 of CM064572.1, forward strand.
GTGGTAAGGAGAATAGAACAAGTGAATAATATAGAGAGATGGAGAGTACATATGGGAGCTAGAAAGTAACAAAGTATATATGGGAGCTAGAAAGTAACAAAGTACATATGGGAGCTAGAAAGTAACAAAGTACATATGGGAGCTAGAAAGTAACAAAGTACATATGGGAGCTAGAAAGTAACAAAGTACATATGGGAGCTAGACAGTAACAAAGTACATATGGGAGCTAGAAAGTAACAAAGTACATATGGGAGCTAGAAAGTAACAAAGTACATATGGGAGCTAGAAAGTAACAAAGTACATATGGGAGCTAGAAAGTAACAAAGTACATATGGGAGCTAGAAAGTAACAAAGTACATATGGGAGCTAGAAAGTAACAAAGTATGGGAGAGAGAGAAAGGGGAAGAGTAGGAATATAACTTAATTTGATTGGAGCTAGAATAAGGATTGAAGCTAGGAATGGTATCAACTTGGGGAAAGGTTGGCTTAGGATAGCATTACAGAATAATGTAATATGCACCAACGCTATATTACAAAGGCACACACAGAGAACCAAGAGCTACAGAATGAGTTACTAGATAATATGAGGAGGAAGTGGGCAGAGTAAAGGTTCGGTTAATCAATAGTAAGGAGATGGTGGGTATGGGAGTAGGGAAGAGGGAATGAGAGTTGTGAGTAGAGCAGGGCGAATAAGAGTTGAGAGTTTGGGAGGGATAATAAGAGATAGGAGTAGAGCTATGAGAATAAGAGTTGAGAGTTTGGGAGGGATAATAAGAGATAGGAGTAGAGCTATGAGAATAAGAGTTGAGAGTTTGGGAGGGATAATAAGAGATAGGAGTAGAGCTATGAGAATAAGAGTTGAGAAGGGAGTATATAAGAGTTGAGAAGGGAGTATATAAGAGTTGAGAAGGGAGTATATAAGAGTTGAGAAGGGAGTATATAAGAGTAAGGTTAGGATCATCAATAACAAGGAGATGTGGGTTAGGGAGTAAAAGATGGAGAGTAAGAGTTAGATGTACAGCAGGGAGTATAATAGTTGAGAGTTGGGAAGGGAGTATACAAGAGTAAGGTTGGATTAAATAATAGTAGCGAGGTAGTGGGGTTAGGGAGTATATAAGGGAGAATATGAGTTAAGACTAGAGAACGGACATTTAGAGTTAAGAGTTGGGAATGGAGAATACATTAAAGTTAGATTAAATAATAGCACAGAGATAGTAGGTTAGGGAGTAGAGAGGAGAAAATACGAGTTAGGACTAGAGCAGGAAGAATAAGAGTTAGGAGTTGAGCAGGTACATTAAGAGTTTAGAGTTTGGGAAGGGAGAATAAGACTTAGATAATAGGAAGAGTAGGAATGTAACGAGTGGGGAAGGTAGGAATGGGTATAGATTGGGGGAGTAAAGAGGAGAGGGGTGCAGTGGGAACTAAGGTGAGTAAAAGTGGTGGGTAGATTGGGGAGTAAATAGGGGAGAAGAGGAGTGGGTATACAGTATAGTAGTATTAACAGGGAAGGGACGGAGTGAATAGATGGGGGAAGGGTAGGAAGGAATATAGGATGGGGAGTAAGCAAGGATAGGGAGAGGGGAGATAGGGAGGGGCAACACAGAGGAAGGGAGAGACAAAGGAGGGGTAAGTAGGCTGTAAGGAGGGGAGACAGAGGAAGGGGTAGGGAGGGGTGATACAGGGGAGGGGTGGTGAGGGGAGACAGGGGTGTAGGAGGGGGGAGGGTAAGGGAACGGGGAGAGAGGGGAAGGGTTAGGGAGAGGTGTAGGAGGGGGAGGGTAAGGGAATGGGTAGGAGGGGTAGGGTGAGCGAAGGGGGAGACAGGGGTGGGGAGGGGAAGGGTAAGGGTAGGGGGGTGGGGAGGGGTGTAGGATGGTGGGGAGGTAGGGTATATAAGAGGTGTGGCAATCTTATACATGGCACCGTGCCAGTTGCTGGGAACCACGTAGGACTACAACCCCCCTCTCTCCCCAGCCTTCTCCCCTCTCTCCCCCAAGCCCTCCTCCCTCTCTCCCAGCCCTCCCCCCACCCCTGCCCCTCCACTCCAGTCACCCCACCCATCTGCACTTGGGTCTACAAAAAATAAACACGGAAATCATGGGATCAGTGCGAGTTTTCTAGAATGACGGCAGAAAACGACCTATCAATATTTATAAGAGGTCCATAAATCATACTTATGTCTTATGTTCAGGGGAGAGGGAGGGGGAAAGGGAGAGGATGGAGTAAGGGGAGGGAGAGAGGGAAGGGAAGGGGGAGAGGAGGGGGTGAGAGGAGGATAAGGGTGTAAGGGGTGAGGGAAGGGGATGGGTGTAAAGGGAGGAAGAGAGGGAGGGATGAGGGAAAGGGATTGATGTAAGGGGAAGAAACGTGAGGGGTAAGGGGATGGGAAGGGTTAAGGAAAGTGGAGAGGGGTAAGGGGTAAGGGAGAGGAAGGGTGTAATGAGAGGGGAAGGGATAGGGGAAGAGGATGTATGAGTGTGGTGCTTAGGGGAGGGGGAGGGAGAGAGGGGGGGAAGGGTAAGTATTGCTCTCGTTACTGCTAACTAATGTTCCCCCCTCACCTCACTATATGGGGGGGGGGGGGGAGGAAAGATGAGGGTAGGGGAGGTGGTGTTGAGGAGCAGGGGAGGGGAGGACTGGAGAGAGGGGAGAGGAAGGGAGGGGGAGAGGAATCAGAATAACATTTAATTTTTATTTCTACAAAAAAAATTTTTTTTTACATATGACATCATGAAAATAAATGCTTATATATTACAGCATTAGACGCCAATATGATAAGATAGTCATACACAATTATATTGTCTAACAAGTTGTTGGAACAGAAAGGCATAGGGAGGAGGGGATATGAGAGAAAGGATAGGAGGGGAAGGAGAGGAGATAGAAGGAAGGGAGAGATGAGGATACGGAGAAGAGGAGGGTAGAGAAGAGAGAGTAGAGGTGTGGGAATAATTGGATAGAAGAGTAGAGACAAGGCTAGGTAAAAAAGGGATAGGAAGGGCAACACAAGAGAGGCCATGAACAAGATAGATAGAATAGGAAGACAGGAAACACAACATAAAAAAAACAAAGGAATAAGAGGGGAAAGGCTGGAAGTGAAAGGTAGATTAGAGGGAGATAAGAGAGAGAGGGGAGAAAGTAGGTTGAGAGAGGGGAGAAAGTAGGTTGAGAGAGGGGAGAAAGTAGGTTGAGAGAGGGGAGAAAGTAGGTTGAGAGAGGGGAGAAAGTAGGTTAGAGGGATAGAAATGAGAGAGGGGAGGAGTGTATAATGGGAAAGGCTTAGATGGGAGATCGATGAGATAGAAAAGGAGGTCAGAAAGGAAAATAGATAAAACAGATATAAGGTAGGTAGAGGAGAATAGAGTGAAAATGGATAAATGGAATAGCAAAACAAACGGGTAAAGAAAGGGAACATGGATAGGCAGGACAAAGTTGGGAGAGGGGCGGGAATATGAAGGGACATAGGGTAGAGATGGGATAGGTGGAGGAATAAATAAAAGGAAGGAGGAATTCGATGTAGATAAGATGGTGATCATGGTGATGGAGTCAAGTAGATGGTAAGAATGACAAGAAACAAACAAGCATAAAGAATGATCGGAAGAATAGGATGGGAGGCAGACGATAGTGTGTGTGTGTGTGTGTGTGTGTGTGTGACAGAGAGAGAGAGAGAGTGTGTGTGTGTGTGACAGAGAGAGAGTGTGTGTGTGTGTGAGAGAGAGAGAGAGAGAGAGGTGGTGGTGGGGGGGGGGGGGGGCATCTCAAGGTCTTTAAAGGGCTGAGAGCAACACGATGGCCAGCAACCTCATTCGTCCCCCCCATATCCCCACCCCTCTCCTAACCCACTCCCTCCTACCCCCCACCTCTGCTCTCCTCTCCCCTCTCCCCTCTTCCCCCATCTCTCCTCTCCACATTATTCTTACCCTACCCTCCTCACCTCTCCTGATCCCCCCCCCCCCCCAATATCCTCCTCCCCACTCTGTTCTTACCCTTCCCCCACACTCCTCTTCTCTGCCCCCACAATATCCTCCTTCCCCACACTCTTCTCTACCCCCCAATCCTCCTCCCCACTCTGTTCTTACCCTTCCCCCACACTCCTCCTCTCTACCCCCACAATATCCTCCTCCCCACACTGTTCCCCCCCCCACACTCCTCTTCTCTGCCCCACAATCCTCCTCCCCACACTGTTCATACCCTTCCCCCCACTCCTCTTCTCTACCCCCACAATATCCTCCTCCCCACCCTGTTCCCCCCCCCCCCCCCCCCGACACTCCTCTTCTCTGCCCCACAATCCTCCTCCCCACACTGTTCATACCCTTCCCCCCCACTCCTCTCTACCCCCACAATATCCTCCTCCCCACACTGTTATTACCCTTCCCCCACACTCCTCTTCTCTACCCCCACAATCCTCCTCCCCACACTGTTCATACCCTTCCCCACCACTCCTCCTCTCTACCCCACAATATCCTCCTCCCCACACTGTTCTTACCCTTCCCCCACACTCCTCTTCTCTACCCCCACAATCCTCCTGCCCACACTGTTTAGTCTAGCTATATTTAGACGATTTTGTGCAGCTTAAAAAGGATCAGTTGTAGTAATTAGAGTTAATCAAGATAGTTCGAAGCCTGATAATTGCTGGAGGCCCCTTTTAAACTGAATATAATCGTTTAATTGCAGCCAGAAGAAAGTAAACAGAACGGAACTGGTACTGAACGGGTCAAGATATTTTGTTTACATATTATTGAGGGGTTTGATTCCTTATGTGCTATTTTCGAGCAAGATATTTTTAGCTTGACCCCTAGATAAATACGCTTCCCCAGACCCCACTAAAACTAGACAAAAATGAAAGAATATACAAATAAACGCCCCCCACCCCCCTATGTCTCCTTCAAACTAAATATGTACATTTTTCGGTTGCAAATGATACGGCCGAAATCTGTATACAAAACAAACAGTATATATATATAAACAAACAAACAACATTCCGTAGGTGTTGCTTCCAATACTGAACATCTGTCGCATTAATGCAAGTGCTTTAATTCGGATTGAGGCTCTACTTCATTCTTCCTCCAGCAAGGCTAATCAGTAGTCATGAACACATAGCATTATATAGCCAAAGCAGCATATCTGGGCAGCATTCATGTCAAACTGGTCCACGGTAATGGCTCGGAAGGCAGAGGGAACATGATTGGATTACCATTGGAATTTGCCCGGTTGCGAGGCTGGTTTATTTAGAGCAACTTGGGGGGACAGCACTTTACAACAAGGACCAAATATTATATATTATGTGACAAAATGAATGGTTAACCCTTTCTGTACCGGCGACGTCTTTATCTTATTCTGGCTACTATAATACATTAGGCCCTATGTGACAAAATACATTAGGCCCTATGTGACAAAATACATTAGGCCCTATGTGACAAAATGAATGGGTACCGACATGGTAAATACCTACTGTATGCAGAAACGGTGCAACTACACATTTCCTGAAATTATTCAGGTTCGAATCCCGGGATTGTACTGGGATTTATTCTTAGCTCTGTTTACTGTGTGTGGGTTGAGCGTTGCCAGAACACACACACACACACACACACACACACACACACACACACACACACACACCCATACACACACACACACAGAAACACACACACAGACATACACACACACACACAGAGACATACACATACAATACCACACACATACCCCCCCCCCCTACCCTCACATAAGCTCACCAATACATACACACCAACAGACATGAACCCACCCACACACACATAATATTATACATACACTTGCTTGTGTGCATAGACTTATATCCACACACACACACACACACACACACAAGCTCACCAATACATACACACCAACAGACATGAACCCACCCACACCCACACACACATAATATTATACATACACTTGCTTGTGTGCATAGACTTATATCCACACACACACACACACACACATAATATTATACATACACTTGCTTGTGTGCATAGACTTACATCCACACACACACACACACACACACAAGCTCACCAATACATACACACCAACAGACATGAACCCACCCACACACACATAATACATTCACACATCACCTTACCCATGGCTTGAAAGATAATAAGCAAATGGCTGTATACATTGTTTGTGTTCAGGTGCATCGCTTGTGTACGTACGGTCGCGCCAATAAGTCATGTCCCAGCTGTCCTTACGTTTGGCTTGCTCTGTGTTGTCTTAATGTCTGCCAGATGTTGAATAGTTTGAGTAAGCGAAGGAACATGTTTGTATATTTCACTCGATATGAAGAAACGAAGCTTAACTATTGCCGATACCAATTATTGCCGATACCAATTATTAATCATAACATACTTGGTGCCGAGACATCACTTATTAGCGCAACTGTACGTACATACGAGTTGGACCCTGTGCATGTATGTACAGTTGAGGTCAGGACATTCTGGACAGTATTTGGAAGCGAAAAAATGAAAAATTATACACAGGCGAACTAACCTGATATATTGAGTATACAAAAATATAATACTGTGATTGTCTAGGTAAGGGGAGGTTTCCACTCGAGGGATTTTTTTTTCGAACTTCTCTCTCCCTCATGTTTAGCCCCATTGGTTTTGAGATTATAAGACGTTTGCCCCATTAGTTTGGCGATTTTAATAACTTTCGCCCCATTTCTGTCAATTTTAAGACCTTTCGTGCCATTTAGGTGTCGATTTTTTCCTGGCGAGCGATAGCGAGCCTGTAACTTAAGAGGAATCGGCCTTCGGCCGGGACATTTTTCTACCGAAAAATATACATATTTATCTTGAAAGGGGGTCTAGGGGATGTAATTTTAAGCTTGATGGAAGTCTAAGTAACACCCTATAAACCTGCCTTTAACGCTCACTGTTTTGTTTATATTTGATTTTGTATTTATTTTTAATTATAGGGAGATGTTCAGGTATTTCTAACCCCGACTGTACATTTGCCTGTGAGCTAAGGCGTGTATAGGTATAAGTGCATCTGTTCGTGTGTGTGTGTGGGTGGGTGGGTGTGTGTGTGTGTGTGTGTGTGTGTGTGTGTGTGTGTGTGTGTGTGTGTGTGTGTGTGTGTGTGTGTGTCTGTGTGTGTGGGTAGGTGTGTGTGTGGGTGTGGGTGTGTGGGTGTGTGTGTGCAGTTAGGTATGTCACTGCGTGCTGTTGGTTTATGTGTGGGTGAATGTGCGTATTTTTGTGAGTGTATGTATGTGGTATGTACGTGTTTGTGATGCCAGATGGGTAGCTGTGTATGTTATTGTGTGTGTGCGTGTGTGTGTAAATGTGTGAGTGTGTGCGTGTGTGTAAATGTGTGAGTGAGTGTGTGTGTGTGTGTGTGTTATGTGATTGCAGCTGTGAGTGCGTTTTTGTGATGCCAGATGTGTAGCTGTGTGTGTGTTAGTGTGTGTGTGTTTGTGTATATGTGAGTGTGTGTGTCTGCGTATGTGTTTGTGTATACAGTATATGTGTGTGTGTATGTGTATGCTAGTGTGTGTATGTGTGTGTGACGAGACTAGCCATCCATTATCCGTCTGGGCCAGGTTTAAATTGAGTGTTAGAAAACCGGTTGGGGGTGACCGGCTCTGATCATTATGTAAGAGAGAGAGAGAGAGTGTGTGTGTGTGTGTGTGTGTGTGTGTGTGTGTGTGTGTGTGTGTGTGTGTGTGTGTGTGTGTGTGTGTGTGTGTGTGTGTTTGTCTAGGTGTGTATAAGTTCGTGTGTGTTTGTGTACATAGCCGAATTCCAAAGGACGCCTACAACAACTTTTTAACATGCGCCACCTAAAGTAAATTATATAGTTGAAGTAGCCATTACCTTAACCCCGTCAGCACGATTACGTAATTTTCATCTCATTTTGGTAACTATGAGACCATTTTCCTCAGCTTGTAATCTACCTCTAGGACTGAACCGGGTAAACACTATCTAAGCAAACCCTCTGAATAAAATAGGACTTTCTTAAACTGCATAAAATCGTTTAACGATAGCCAGTCTAAAGGTTTCCAAGGGTATGATCGTAGTGAAGGGGTTAATTAAGGTAGAGGGGAGGAAATAGCGTTACGTCCCAATGTTTTAAAGACGTTGGCTATATGAGGGACTAGACTGTGGACATTTAACCCTATCTAATCTGGAGAGGTGTCCTTTATTTTATTCTTATTATTATTATTATTATTATTATTATTATTATTATTAATTATTTGTATTATTAGTATCATTATCTTGTTGTTGTTTTTGATCGCCCCTGTTTCGTCCCATTAGTTTGGCTATTGTAAAACGCGTCACTCATTAGTCAGTCGGTTGAAAGATGTTTCACCCGATTTAAGTATTTGTTTTCTGGACGAGTGACAACGAACCTGCATATTAGAGGAAACAAATAGTCTAATATAATATATAAAACAAACAAATTTAACTTGCGGGAGTGGGGGATGGGAGCAACTTGAAGGGGGTCTGGGGCTTTTTTTTTTTTTGTCTGTGTGTGTATGTGTGTGTGTGTTTTTTTTTTTTTTTTATTTTTTTTTTTTTTTTTTTTTTTTTAGAAATTAAATATACAGTATATTTATAAAAAAAAATGCGAAACTCTGGATACCAATTAAACCAAAAAACCAAGCTAAACCCCGAAACGCCGGCTGGACTAGTGGTTAATGCCTAGGTGATTGACTAGACTGGGCACCTTTAAAGTCCCTGGGTGTGTGAGTGACTAGACGGAGGACCTTTAAAGATCTGCAGGTGTGTGGGCGTATTTAAAGATCTGCAGGTGTGTGGGCGTAGTTAGGTAGAGACCCTATAATAACGGAGATCGGCCAACCTCCGCCATTTGGGTGCCATTGATTTAATTAAAGTCTCTCTTTACACTCAAATATGAAGGGACTCGAGTTCTCAAAAAAGGGCTCCAGTCCTGACGCTATTCTTGACTTACAGTGTGCTGGCTTAATAATCCAGAAGGGATGATAGCCTCTGAAGTCCTATTGTATCTAACTAACTCAAATATATACATCATCCTCTATAAGTGTGCGAAATCTCATTAAAATCGGACGAAGTTCAGTGTCACCCCCCTAGTAAATACTGGGCGGTCCCCTTAAGGGGAGGTTTTTAGTTTGGTCCCTAGACATCTATCAAGCTTAAGATTACACCCCCTTGAGCCCCTTTCAAGATAAATGTGTACATTTTTCGGTAGAAAAATTTCCCGGCTGAAAGCCGGTGCCTCTTATATTACAGGCTCGCTATCGCTCGCCAGGATAAAATCGACACCTAAATGGCACGAAAGGTCTTAACATTGACAGAAATGGAGCGAAAGTTCTTAAAATCGTCAAACTAATGGGGCGAACGTCTTAAAATTAGAAAAACAATGGGAATAAACATGAGGGAGAAAGGAGTCAAGAAAAAAATCCCTTAAGTGGAAATCTCCCCGCTTGATGGACGTGTAGGGGAAAACAAAAAAAATCTCAATTCTACATATATAATAAAGGCACAAAAACTGCGTCTACACACAAGGATGGGTGCTATTTCTTACTACACAGGATCTGTAGGCGGAGGTATATACTAACATTGCCGATGATGATAATATACCAATTTCATCGGCAGTTTTATTTTACGATTGTGTTTTACGCTTCCGCACAAAGGCCCCTGCCTATCACACGTTCGCTCAATAAAAACTATCGCCAGCCTTGGATGCATTTGATCAATTTAACCCTTTAAACACGCTGACGTTGTTTTCGTCTTGTTTTGGTTACCATTAGACAATATTCTTTACCTCTAGGATTCCATAAACCTTTTGAAAAAAAGAAAAAAAAGAAAAAAAAAATCTTAATCACTTCAGTACGATATTACGCCTATTTCAGTACGATATTACGCCTATTTCAGTACGATATTACGCCTATTTCAGTACGATATTACGCCTATTTAAAACATAATCCTGGCTGATATTAGATGATGTTATGCAGCTAATGAAGTATCAATGTTATTTAGATGGTTTACAGAGATATTATTTACCTCTTTAACCCTCTTCGACATATGACGCGATGTTGAGCCTATTAGGGATACTTTAAAACCTTTGTTACCATCAGGGGTATTTAGAAACCTTTAGTTTAGTTACTTCAACCTCCGCAGTTGTCTTTGAGTTAGCTGTGGGCAGAAAACTGATTTTGGAGAGGTAGGCCTAATTATAAGAGTGAGAGAACTCTATTTCTTATTGCTAATCTGGCAACCTCTGCGTCATATGTGCGTGAAAGGGTTAAGTTCTAGAGGTACTGTACTGTACATTATAAGCTAACAAAAATTGTAACCCGAAAATCGAATAATGTTACCCAGAATTAAAGGTAAACTGGGTGTCATCGTACTGAAGGGGTTAATATACAGAGCGACGTATTGAAAACGAGTTTAAGGGGGAATGGGCCGGTTTTCTGGACCACTTTCTCCCTCGTGTTTAGCCACATTAGTTTTCAGATGTTACGATGTTTGCCCCATTAGTTAGTCAATTTTAAGACCTTTCGCCCCATTTCTACGTCAATATTTAGACCTTGCGTGCTATTTAGGTGTCGATCTTTTCCCTGGCGAACGATAGTGAGCCTGTAATGTTGGAAGAACCGGCCTTCGGCCGGGACATTTTTCTACCGAAAAATGTACAAATTAATCTAGAAGGGGGATCTAATGAATGTTTTGTTTTTATTTGATGGAGGTCTAGGGAGGAAACTAGAAAAATAATAAATCTATGCAAAAATCGGCCAAAAAGTGAACCATCCCCCCTTAAGAGGCCTGGTATTCAGTCAACTCTATTTATAGTTTGTCTGCGTTTGTTCTCGCTTTTATTTCTTTGTCATTAGAGTGTCTTATTCAGATTAGGAAAGACAATATGGGCATCGCAGTGCTAAATTATATATTTGTTTGGCTCCCGAGTACTAGTTGTCCATTTTAAACTTGACTACAATCAACTAATACAACTATAGATTTCAAATATATAATAAATACAATTCCATCGATTTGCAGGTAAAGTATCATGTTATTTAGATCCTATACAAAGGAATGCAGAGGAAAACAAACAATAATAGACCTAATGATTCTTACTAGATTGTTTGTTGGCAATTTATAAAACCCAATGTTTATGGTATTTGATTTATCAGATATTTTGTTTACATGCCTTTGTAATATTAGCCGTAATATTTGTAATATTAGGGCGGTAATATTAGCCTAGTAGGTGTAATGAAGAACAATGTATAATGTTTTTAAGCATTTTTTATAAATTCATTAATCTATTCATTTACTTCGGTAATTGGTGACTAAAGCCGGCGTCACACTATAGTCTATTCGCTGTAACTAGGCGAGAAACCAAAACCTCTAACCTCTGTAACTCAAAAACGACTAAAGCAATCTAGCTAATATTTCTACCATTTGGGAAGAGTCAGTCAAGGAATAGATGTGGAAGTTTACAGCGAATTTTCTCTAGCCCTTTTTGAGTTACAGAGGATAGAAGTTAAGAGGAGGGTCTCAATGCATCGGAATAACGGCTCCCGGACGGATATTTGGCCGACAGACCCTAACCTAACCTAGCCTAACCTAACCTAACCTAACCTAATTTAACCTAACCTAACCTAACCTAACCTAACCTAACCTAACTTAACCTAACCGTTCGGCCAAATGTCCGTTCGGCCAAATGTCCGTCGGCAATCCGTCCGGCCACGGGAATAACAGTATCAGAGTGAACACATAATGATCATGACCGCATCTACTGTATGACGGTTTGTAGTTACATTGTTTTTATAACGATCCAACTCTACCTCCGGACATAGGCTAATAACCTGTAGATTCAACTGCTCAATAAGGTGAAGTTAGGAAGTCTTAAGGGGAAGCTGGTCGTTTGTTTGGTCTATTAATTAATTTACTCATATATTATTTTAGTTTCCTCCCTAGACCTCCATCAAGCTTAGAAAAACGCCCCCTAGACCCCCCTTCAAGATAAATTTGTACATTTTTCGGTAGAAAAATGTCCCGGCCGAAGGCCGCTTCCTCTTAAAATTGCAGGCTCGCTATCGCTCGCCATGAAAGAAAATCTACACCTAAATGGCACGAAAGGTCTTAAAATTGACAGCGAAATGAAGCGAAAGATGTTAAAATCGCCAAACTAATGAGCCGAACCTCTTATAACCTCTGTTCACACTTTCCAGCACATCTACCTCATGTGTGGCCCCATCATCGTTAAGTGGTCATTTGGTGGATTTCAAGGGTCAACGCTCACTTTCATATGTTGCCAGCAGAGGATTACGTGTTAATGGCTTCAACTGGACAGGAATTTCTGGATAATTAAGATACCAATGGTGAAGTATTTTGATAAACTGCTTGAGTCACCAATTTGGTTTAGTTTCAGCTGATGGATAATTGTAAAGTTCTCATCTTGATTTTTTTTTTTTTTTTTTTTTTTTTAAAGAGACAATGAACGGAGGAAGGAAAAACACAGATAAAACAAAAAGGTCCATGTGCCTAAAGGCATCCTCCATTCATAAAATGTTTGTAACAACTGGATTTAAACATTTGTAGATTGTAAGTTTGTGGAAAGCAATTCGAGGGAAGTGAATTCCAAAGAGTAGTAGCTCTGGGGATAAATGAATTCTGATAAGCAGAAGTTCTGCATTGTGGAGGAGAAAGTGTAAATTCATGGGCGCTCTCAGCTGCCCTAGTTCTACGGGGAAAGATTACTAGATTACTAGATTACTAGATTACTAGATTATTAGATTATTAGATTACTAGATTACTAGATTACTAGATTACTAGATTACTAGATTACTAGATTACTAGATTATTAGATTACTAGATTACTAGATTACTAGATTACTAGATTATTAGATTACTAGATTACTAGATTACTAGATTATTAGATTACTAGATTACTAGATTACTAGATTACTAGATTACTAGATTACTAGATTATTAGATTACTAGATTACTAGATTACTAGATTACTAGATTACTAGATTACTAGATTACTAGATTACTAGATTACTAGATTATTAGATTACTAGATTACTAGATTACTAGATTATTAGATTACTAGATTACTAGATTACTAGATTACTAGATTACTAGATTACTAGATTACTAGATTACTAGATTATTACGAAGATTACGCAACGCAATATGTCGTTAATTTTGACAACCTGTTATTTATATGATGAAGATTGAGGATGCACAGTATCTTCATATAATTCCAAAAAGTACCAAGAAATTAGCTGCTAAGGGATTTAAGTTAGCATCAGCTATCAATGAGTATAGATTATGCCCACCCTCTTCTTTGTATCATGACGAAGTGTTCCAATTATTCATGACCACGACTGGACATACAACCATTATCATTGTTGAAACTACTGATGATAAAGTTAATACCCAGACGCATACATTGCCTGTCTGGCCGCTTGCAAATTCCAATAAGATTATAATTGAAATATAGGTTTGTGGTCAAAATATAGCGAAAGGGAACCAATACAATGCAGGCAAATCATGAAGGGGAGAGCGGCACACGGAAATTATAGGAGTTAGGAAGTTGAGATTGTATATTAATATTTTGTGTCATGCCCCAGCCAGGGTTCGAACCCTGCAGGATATGTCAGGATAAGTCAACTACTTCCCTCGGGTATATGAACTCCAACCAATGCGTGTGTATGATTTATTTAATCTATTTTATTTATTTACAGTATTATATTTTTTAGAGAGGAGGGGGGGGGGGGGGGGGGGGCAACCTTGCTTTGCTCCAGTATTTAGCGATTTTAAGACGTAGTTTGGCGACTCAATTACATTTCGCCCCCTTCAGGTGTTGTTTTTGGGGGGGCTGCAATAGCAAGCTTGCAGTTTGGAAGATAACTTAGTTTATTCACCGAAAAATATATACAAATATATTTTGAAGCTCGAAGGGGTCTGAAAATTGAAAGTTCTTGGCAAATAAGAAGAGAAAACAGATTTTTTTTTTTTTATTTATTGGACATACATAGGAGCTTGCGCACGCACGCACGCACGCACGCACGCATGCACGCACGCACGCATGCACACACACACACACACACACTTGTAAGCGATGGTGTGTTTATCGATACAAACGCAAATGATACATGTTTAAGACGACTACATTTTTCGATTTTTAGCCTAAATAAAACTATTTCAATCAAACTGAACCTCTAACCTAAACCACTCAGTTTCTCAGTATTTTAAGAGTGTGCTATTGTTAGCTCAATCAACTTTTACACATAAACCTACAAATAGTTAAAACTAAACCCACCAATGCTTGCACGCACACACACACACCCATACACAAGATGAAGCTAAAGAAATTAACTACCACCTTCAGTCACAACCCCGCCCCCCCTCCCTCTTACAAAAAATGGGGGGCGGGGGAGGGGTCAGAGGCAGGTAACGTCTTCAATAAATATAAAGACGTGTAGACGTGCCGTTTTGCCCAAAATCATCAAAACGGCATACCCAACTCTGCGATGGGTTACCATTATCACTACTAATACCATTATCAATCACAATCACCATCATCACTACTAATACCATCATCACTATAACTGCCACAATCATCACAATTACTGTCATCATCACCATTACTATGATCATCATCACTACTACAATTACAATCATCACTACTAGTCTACTCTCACCATCATCACTACTACTGTCACCATTGTCACTACCATCTTAATAACTACTATCATCATTGATACTACTACAACTATCAACCATCATTACTATCATCACCACCATCTTACAATCATCATTACTACTGTTAACATCATCACTACTAATATAACCATCATCATTCCTACTGTCACAAGTATTACCATCACGTATCCTACTATCACCATCATCACTACTACTGCCATCATCACCATTACTATGATCTTCATCAACACAACTATTGTCATCATTACTAAAACTTATCACTACTACTCACCATCATCACTAATACTCACACCATCGTCACTACCATTATCACTACAACTATCATCATTACTTGTTACCATCAACACTACTATTATGACCATCATCACTACTACTAGTACTGTCACCATCATATCCACTACTGTCATCATCATCACGACTGTCATCATCATCAATACAACTACAACCATCATCACTACAATTATCACCATTATCACTACTATCACCATAAATCCAAATATAACTACCATCACTTCTAATGCCAACTAAACTAACTTAACCTAGCAAATACGTAGCGAGATGTTTTCGCTCCCAGAACGAATGCGTTCTTAGTGTGTGAGCCCCGAATGCTGTGGTGGGGAGGGGGGGGGGGGGCAAAACCATATTTTGGACCTAAAATCATAACTATTGCATACATTGAAAAAATCTTTTTTGACTGACTTTTGCATTCACGCAACAAATGTCCGTGTGAAATTTGGTGAAAATCCGTCCAACGGTCTAGGAGGAGTTCCGAGACAGACGGACGACGACGACAGACATTTTTTTCGTGTGGTACCCACTATACGGGGTGGGGGGCGATACCAAACTCTGCTTACGCAGAGTTGATCAAGAGGTATGGGGGAAGGGGTCAGGGAGGGTGGGAAGCTAAGGAGTAAACACTGGTCCCACGCTAACCCCCCCCCCCCTAAAAAAAAAAAAAAAAAAAAAAAAAAAAAAAACACACACACACACACACACACATGGAAAGGGGAGGGGGTGAGGAGAGCCAGTACACGTCTCTTTAACAAATACAATTACAATATATAACAGATACTGTCTGGATAAGGGATCAGAGAGAAGCAGGCAAAGGAATACACGCAAATCCAACCCAAAGCAGCCACAACATCCCCCCCCCCAAAAAAAAAAAAAAAAAAAAAAAAAAAAAAAAATCAAGTCTTCCAACTTTAAACCCCGGCGCCCCCAACCAAAAAAAAAAAAAAAAAAAGTGGGGGGTTGGGGCTCAGCCAGGTCACGCCTTGACCCTCCGGCTGACCTACACTGTCTAGGGGACGGCCAAGGTCACGGTCAGGCTCCTGGGAAGTCCGGTACACACATACATACACACACGGCAGAATGACCTCACCTTTCACTATATACAGTATATGCACGTCTTTATAAACCTTTCCTTATAGTTCCTTCCTTTGCTTATTTTCCCTCTATTCTCTATCCCTACTTACCATTTTCCCTCTATTCTCAATCCCTACTTACCATTTCCCCCTCTATTCTCTATCCCTACTTACCATTTTCCCTCTATTCTCTATCCCTACTTACCATTTCCCCCTCTATTCTCTATCCCTACTTACCATTTCCCTCTATTCTGTACCCCTACTTACCATTTTCCCTCTATTCTCTATCCCTACTTACCATTTCCCTCTATTCTCTATCCCTACTTACCATTTCCCCTCTATTCTCTATCCCTACTTACCATTTCCCCCTCTAAGTGTCTATGTATTATGTGTCTAAGTGTCTATGTATTATGTGTCTAAGTGTCTATGCATTATGTGTCTATGTGTCTATGTATTATGTGTCTAAGTGTCTATGTATTATGTGTCTAAGTGTCTATGTATTATGTGTCTAAGTGTCTATGTATTATGTGTCTAAGTGTCTATGTATTATGTGTCTAAGTGTCTATGTATTATGTGTCTAAGTGTCTATGTATTATGTGTCTAAGTGTCTATGTATTATGTGTCTAAGTGTATATGTATTATGTGTCTAAGTGTCTATGTATTATGTGTCTAAGTGTCTATGTATTATGTGTCTAAGTGTCTATGTATTATGTGTCTAAGTGTCTATGTATTATGTCTAAGTGTCTATGTATTATGTAATTTGTTTAAGATGACTCTATTGTATGAACAGCCATTGTATATTTAATGGAAATAAAATAATCTGAATCTGAATCTGAATCTCTCACATCTTTCACCCACCCAACTATTTTTCCTCTTACAGTACTTCTTTCTTATTCTTCAAAATCGTTGACATCGTCGTCCTTTTCTTTTCCCCAATCGATGTAATTTTTGCCCTGCACGTCGCTGGAGGAGTGAAGCGCAAGGTATTGTTTCTGCCCTTGTGTGTCTGTCTGTTCGTAAAATATATCGCCAACGAATGACTGGCCTTGCTCATTCCATTCATTGGGTATCGGAAGTGATCTAATAGGTTTTTGGCTAACACTGGATGACACACCCGTCCCCAAATGCCCCCATCTTGTAGAATGTATATGGTACTACGATGAATCACAGTACTAAGATGAATCATAGTACTAAGATGAATCACAGTACTAAGGTGGATCACAGTACTAAGATGAATCACAGTACTAAGATGAATCATAGTACTAAGATTAATCATAGTACTAAGATGAATCAAAAGTACTAAGATGAATCATAGTACTAAGATGAATCATAGTACTAAGATGAATCACAGTACTAAGATGAATCATAGTACTAAGATGAATCACAGTACTAAGATGAATCATAGTACTAAGATGAATCACAGTACTAAGGTGGATCACAGTACTAAGATGAATCACAGTACTAAGATGAATCATAGTACTAAGATGAATCATAGTACTAAGATGAATCAAAAGTACTAAGATGAATCATAGTACTAAGATGAATCATAGTACTAAGATGAATCATAATACTAAGATGAATCATAGTACTAAGATGAATCATAGTACTAAGATGAATCATAATACTAAGATGAATCATAGTACTAAGATGAATCATAGTACTAAGATGAATCATAGTACTAAGATGAATCATAGTACTAAGATTAATCATAATACTAAGATGAATCATAGTACTAAGATGAATCATAGTACTAAGATGAATCATAATACTAAGATGAATCATAGTACTAAGATGAATCATAGTACTAAGATGAATCACAGTACTAAGGTGGATCACAGTACTTGAGTGGAGTGAATCACAAAATGGATTAAAAAGCCGGGGGTGGATTTATGAAGGTCAAGATTACAGTGGCCCTCTGAGCACTTGCACTCGCACTCTCTCTCTCTCTCTCTCTTACCAAAAGAAGAAAAAGAAAGAACGGAAGGAATGGAGGAAGGAAAGAAATAATGAAGCAAGTAAGGAAGGTACAATGGGACACAGACCAACTTGTCTTAGTTTAAGACAAACAATCAGAAGGCCTCACATTCGTAAATAATGTGTATAACAATAAACCATTAAAGCATAATTCAATATAGTAAATATGTTGTGATAAGGAAACATACAGATCGAGTTAACATTGATTATAATATTTAATTCAGTAATCACAGTAGTTTGTAGATAACTATAGTAGTATAATACCATGCATATCCATGATCATCACACACTATCTATCTAATGCCTGACGCCGTGATCCCCGAAGGGGTGGCCACGAACGAATCGCGTCCATGCTCCTCTGTCCCTAGTCAGTTGACACCTCTCCTCCCAACCAGCACCGCTTTCACGCATATACATCTTAACTCCATCCTTCCACCTCTCTCTCGGTTAACCTCTCCCTCTGTGTCCTTCCACCTCACTCTCGTACACTCTCTTAGTCATTCTCTCGCTTCCCATACGTTCCACCAGTGCCAATATTGTTATGTTATAGTCTTGGAGATTTAAAAAAAAAAAAATACTCAAGTAATCAAAACAATCAATTAAATACACCAATTGATGCAATTTTCGATACATAAACCAAACCTGGTATACTGAAGCAAGACAACATCCAACATGTGACCAACAACCCGACACATAAACCGTGCACAACAATAATATATGCCCCAGATGGCACCAGCACATCATTTATTGAGGTATGTAACTTGAGGAGACGTACACATAAAATGCCCTAATATGGTTAAATCAAAAATATATAATCAGGCTCTTATATTCTAAAGCTAGATATAATACTGATGGTGATTAATTAAGTATATACATAAATAAATTACTGTATATATATATATATATATATATATATATATATATATATATATATATATATATATATATATATATATATATATATATAAATATATATATATATAAGTAAGAGAGAGAGAGCGAGAGAGAATTCGAACTGCAGTCAATTAGAATAACATCACACGCTTTAACCCACTCGCCCACGGCGTGATAAAAGCTTACCAACCTTTTCCCATATATTTGCCGGACGATAACAGGTTTTTCACAATACGTAGACGGAGGTCTTTATAAAAAAAAAAAAAGTATATAGAAGGAAAATCCTACTTGGGAAAGGTTAATGCCATACCAAGTCGTAGGATACATCATCCATGTTTCAGGGTACACTCCCCCGCCACCTGTCTGGACGGATATTTAAGGCCTCCTATGTACCAGCATTTGTTAGTGACTTGATGAAGCTATCTGCGAAACGTTGTCAATAAAGTGCTCTTCCTCAGATGGTGTTTTTTATCTGCACTACAATACATTTTTACAGTACGACCCACGCAACTCGGGACGAATTGAATAATTTTCCCTAAGTAGGATTTCCATTTTATTTTAGTTATAAAGGACATTATCTCTCTCTCTCTCTCTCTCTCTCTCTCTCTCTCTCTCTCTCTCTGTGGTCCCAGTACCAGTACCAGGAAGGTCATCCCGATAACATGCTAAAACCGCTTCAAAATTCTTGCTATTGACGAGGAAGAGGAAACGGAAGTTCGGCTTGTGGGCGACTCCATGGTCCGTGGCCAATTAACCGAGTTCTGCGCCAGGGCACCCAGGACCAGAAAGCGATTCTGTATCCCAGGTGGCGGCGTGGACGACATTGTTGCGGCTGTGGAAGAGGTTTCCAGGCTCGCCCCCGCAAGCACTACGTACGTCATCCACGTTGGATCTAACGATGTCCAACGGACGCGGTCAGAGGAACTACTTTGCAAGTACCGGCGGCTGATCAGGTCCTTCAAGGAAAAATCTAATAGAATCTTAATTTCAGGAATTGTTCCCCGGATTGATGTAGAAAACCGATTCTACAACATAGCTACCAGTACAAATCGCCGACTAGCCAAACTCTGCAGGGAGGAGGACATCGGCTTTGTCGACACGTGGGATCATTTTTACTATGATAAATCTTTATTTTCAGGAGATGGTGTACATCTCAATGAAGTAGGAGCTGCACGTCTTGGTCGTCTGCTGAACGATGCAGTCAAGGATTTCCGTTCAAAAAACGGGGTCAACCGGGGGTATCCGGGGGTAGTGTAAGTCAAATACGAACTGAAAATTCAGACATACACATTCAGTAACATCCAACTCTAATACTCTTAAGGTGTTTTATGTAAATGCTCGTAGCATACGCAATAAATTTTCAGATCTAGAGGAAATCGTGTTTACAGAACATTATGATATAATCGGCATTACAGAATCTTGGTTAAATACGGAAGACAGAGACTTTTTAGCCGAATATACGCTTCCTGGTTATACAATGTTTGAGAAAAGTCGGATCAATAGAAATGGAGGAGGAGTTCTGTTTTTTATAAAGGAAAGTCTTAATCCCGTCTTAATGTCAAAACCTCAAATTGCGAATATAGACATATCTTATGTACTATTAAATAATAAACGAGGAACTAAAATAACACTAGCTTATTATACAGACCCCCAGCTCAATCAGTGCAAACTGACAGTGAAATTTATGAACAAATTGCAGAAATAACTAACATACAAGATACCGTAATTCTTGGCGATTTCAACTTACCTGTGACTAAATGGGGCGATATTCTTACTTCACACTCTGGACACGACCTCTATGCTAACTTGCAAGAGAGTTCACTTTTTCAATTTGTACAATCTCCGACCCGTGGTAATAATGTGCTTGACCTTGTACTCGCAACAAAAGAAGAATTAATAGAGAATTTGAATGTTGGTGATGAATTCAGTAACAGCGACCATCGTACGATAACTTTCACTTTAAAGTTTACTAGTAACAAATCAAATGGCAGCATTGAGAAAGTCCCTAATTTCAAGAAAGCAAATTTTCATAAACTTAAATCAAAGCTTTAAGAAACTGACTGGAGCTTTCTGACTAACAATAATGACATAAATACATCTTGGGAGTGTTTCACAACCACTTACCTTAAGGCAGTGCAAGACTGCATACCATCGAAAATACGGCGTCCAGGCCATAATGATAAGCCTAAATGGTGGAATAAAGATATTTCAGACTGTCTGCTTGCTAACAAAATTGCTAATGATAGATTAAAATCCTCACAAAATGACGAAGAACGGGTGAAATTTGTAGAGCTACGACACAAAGCCAAAAAGTTAATTAATGAAAGTAAAAAGACCCTGGAATTACATGTTGCGAATCAAAGTAAAACAAACCCGAAAGAATTCTATAGTTATATCCGAAAGAAAAAAGTAGTTACTTCAACTGTTGGACCGTTAGTCGATGAAAATGGAGAATACACCAAAGACGAAGTACAAATGAGTAATGCCCTCAATACCTTCTTTGCATCAGTTTTTACAACCGAAGACCTCAGTGATATCCCTACACCATCGCCGATTCAGATTGATAATTCAGATGTTCTAAGCAATATCACCGTTACAGAGAGAGAAGTATTGAATTATTTAGATAAACTCAAGGTAAATAAAACGCCTGGACCTGATACAATCTCGCCTAGAGTTCTAAAGGAAGCTAAGGATGAGCTCTCCAAACCACTGACATTGCTATTCAATGAATCCTTGCAGTCTGGGACTATGCCTGATCAGTGAAAGCTAGCCAACATAACACCGATATTAAAAAAAGGCAGCAAATCCCTACCCAGTAACTATCGTCCAATTATCTTAACCTCAATTGTATGTAAAATGCTAGAAACGGTCATAAGAGACAGACTCGTAAATCACTTAGAGGCAAATAACTTACTTAAAGATACTCAACACGGCTTTTGTAAAAAACGTTCCTGTTTAACAAACCTCTTAGACTTCTTCCACGATATCCTCAACCTCTACGATGAGAGTAAAGCTGTAGATATTATATACCTTGATTTTCAAAAGGCCTTTGACAAAGTTCCCCACAAAAGTTTACTGCTAAAACTAAAAGCTCATGGAATACAAGACGGTGTGTTGAAATGGATAGAAAATTGGCTCAGCGACAGAAAGCAAAGAGTAGTCATAAACGGTAAGGCATCTAAATGGACCAATGTAAGTAGCGGGGTACCCCAGGGATCGGTACTAGGACCAATTCTCTTTCTAATTTACATCAACGACATAGATGAGGGTCTCACCTGTACAATCTCAAAATTTGCTGACGATACAAAAATTGCAAATAGCGTACTCTCAAAAGAACAAGTTGACGATATGCAACACAATCTAGATAAATTGTCATGTTGGGCCCAAATTTGGCAAATGAGTTTCAATGCGGATAAATGTAAAGTACTACATATCGGATACCTAAATGAGAAAGCAAACTATTCGATGAATGGCACTCAGCTTAAGAATGCAAACAGAGAAACCGATTTGGGAGTAACAATATCGAGTAACCTAAAACCGAGTCAACAATGTTCAGAAGTTGTTAAGAAGGCAAACAAAATAATTGGCTTTATAGGCAGGTCATTTGAGCATAAATCCAAAGAAGTTATCCTAACCCTTTACAATTCCTTAGTCCGCCCTCTTCTGGAATACTGCGTTCAATCCTGGTGCCCTTATTACCAAAAAGATATAAACAAGCTAGAACGAGTTCAACGTAGAGTTACCAAAATGATACCTAGCCTAAAGAACAAACCATACGAAGAGCTCTTAGAGAATTAAATCTATTTCCTTTAACCCAGCGCAGATTAAGAGGTGACTTAATTCAAGAGTTCAAAATCATCAAAGGCATCTACAATATGAACTGTAGTAAGTACTTCACTATCGACCAATCTAATTACACGCGGGGAAATGGTTGCAAAATTATTGGTAAATCTTTTAACTCACACAAATCTAAGAATTTATTCTTCAATCGAGTTGTCAACTTGTGGAATGGGCTTCCCCGAGACGTTATAGACTGCAGCACCGTTGATTCATTTAAACTCAGCTTAGACAAATATCTCGCATCAAACCCGCGACTGACTGCGTTTGTAAATGAATAACTTTATTTTATCCCCCCCACAGTTACTAACCCATAATCCTACTAACTTCCTAATCATGCCACGGACATTAGTTCCAAGGCAGTAGTTCCCTTACCCACTCTAAACCACTGTTTGGACACTTGATCCTCAGTGTTTTGGAGGACAAGCAGCCTAGAAGGGTCACTAGATCTGTTGTTGCTTGATTTCCTTTGTACTCACTCTCTCTCTCTCTCTCTCTCTCTCTCTCTCTCTCTCTCAAACACACACTGTTAAAGTTGTTGTCACGTTTTCCTGTGAGCGAAGTTATTCATGGACTCTTATTTTACTAATCATAAGATCAATACAGACAGTACAGGCTCTTTACCTGTACTGTCTGTATTTATCTTATTAGTTAAATACTGTAGGTCCATGTTGCACATGGTCAAAACGATATTTCATGCCCAATTGTAACTATATTATTGTATCACAAATATTGATTGTATCGAAATGGATTATTGTCTACCCGCATTCACTCAGGGGGACGGTAAATAAAGGTTATCAAGTCAAAGGCAAGTCTCTCTCTCTCTTTCACCAGCAGACCACCAACATAGCTCCCCTGCTTGCTTTACATTACCTCCTTATTATTAGCCTCTTTGTTCACTCAGACCTTCTTTGTCCTACCTTTTTATATATAGACATATTTGTTTAGCTCATCCTGTCTTTGCTTTGTTGTTTTCATTATACCCGTTGGCATATTTATCTCTTTTATTGGATTCCGTGTTTGGTTGTTTTTGTATCCTGGCTCTATTATCTCGTTTGCATATCATTATCATTGGAATCCGCGTTTATGTGTTTTTATATTATGTCTTTGTTGTGTTTGTTTACATTAGCTACGTTTTTACATTCTTATTATTATATATTGTTATTGACAAGATTTATATATCTGGCATACTTCATTATATTTATTATTATCTGTCATAGAATGGACATAGATTCATTGGAGAGAGTACAGCGTAGAATGACAAAAATTATCCATAATATTAGAAATCTTTCGTATGAAGAAAGGTTGAAGAAATTAGGTTTACATTCGTTAGAGAGACGCAGAGTTAGAGGGGATATGATAGAGGTGTTCAAGTGGGTTAGTGGGATTAACAAAGGGGACATGACAAATGTACTAAAGCTCAGTGATAGCGAAAGAACTCGTACCAATGGTTTCAAATTAGATAAATTTCGTTTCAGAAAAGATATAGGCAAATATTGGTTTGGTAACAGAGTTGTAGATGGGTGGAATGGACTACCAAGTGCTATAGTGGGGTCTAAAACGGTAGGGAGCTTTAAGATAAAATTGAATAAGCATATGGACGAGAAGGGTTGGGTGTGAAGGGGGATCAGCCGGGTTGGGCCAATCAGCACTCTGCATACCCCCATAATCCTGCGTTAATCTCTAACCGTTTTGGTAAGATGATCCTCAGGGTATTAGAGTGTTGAGCCTATAATTGGGCTTTGTAATTGAACTGGGGTTGTGTGGGACAGGGATCTGCCTTGCTTAGGCCAATCGGCTTTCTGCAGACTCCCATTTTCTTATGTTCTTATGTTCTTATAGTTTGTCCTTTTTTAAGAGACAATACATTAGGGAAGGAAAAACAAAGACAAACTACATAGGTCAATGTGCCAAAAGCCATCCGCCATATATACTGTATAATGTTTGTAACAGCTGGATTTAAGCTTTTGTAGATTTCAATTTTGTGGCAAGCAACTCTAAGGAAGTGAATTCCAGAGAGTAGTAGATCTGAGGATAATTTATTTTGATACGTGGAAGTTCTATATTATGGAGGAGAGAGTGTAAATTCATGGGCGTTTCCAACTGCCCTAGTACTGTAGGGAAAGATTCGGAGAGGATGCACAATCGAAGCAAGTTCCTCAGAATTTTTGTTGTGAAATTATCTGTACAAAAATGCAAGGGATGCAGAGTTATTAATCTAACTGCCTTACAACAACCACTCCACATCCATTCCACAGAGGTGAATAGTAGTCCATCTGAGAACGTACATGACTTTTATATACTATGGCCAATTGCTCGTCAGCGAAGAATTTGCAAACCCTTTGCAAGAGTCCCAGTTTCTTAAGGGGAGATGTTTCACTTTTTGCCCGATTTCTGCATGTATTCATTATTGTTCTAGTTTCCTCCCTAGACCTCCATCAAATTAAAAAAAAAAACATCCTTTAGATCCCCCTTCTAGATTAATTTGTACATTTTTCGGTAGAAAAATTTCCCGGCCGAAGGCCGGTTCTTCCAACGTTACAGGCTCACTTACGTTCGCCAGGGAAAAAATCGACACCTAAATAGCACGAAAGGTCTAAAAATATTGACGAAGAAATGGGGCGAAAGGTCTTAAAATCGCCAAACTAATGGGGCAAACATCTTAGCATCAGAAAACTAATGGGGCTAAACATGAGGGAGAAGGGGGTCCAGAAAACCGGCCCATGTCCCCTTGAGAGGCATTTCTAGCAACGGATCCAACATAAGGTGTCCAGCTTCGGCTAGTATTTAATGTTACACCGAGGATGTCAATACTACATCATTACAAATTATGTGGGAGTCAGCAAGATTCTGTTAGGAAATTGAATGTACTTGGCTTTCTGTATAGTAAAGGAAACTAGATTATTATGTTGCCACTCATTAATTAATTATTATGTTCCCTCCACCAACCGACTTTGCTCCTAAACTCAATTAATGAAATCAACAAATACATGTGGCAGTCCAGGGATTCGAACCTAGGATGCTCACACCGAAATTCAGTGCATTTATCCATTGCGCTACGAAGACAGTTACAGAATGGTGGACAAGCCTACGATTTATTATGCAGTTTCGTTGTAGAAAGGTACTGGTTCAGATAAATTGTAGTGTTTATTTTGTAATTTATAATGTCAGGCTGCGTGAAAGAACTTCTAAATGTGAAGAAACTGTGGGGTGTAGAGTCATCTGCATAGGAATGCATTGGGTTAGGAGTGCTTGATAAATCATTGATATGAATGAGGAACAGAGTTGGGGTGAAAACTGATCCCTGAGGAACGCCAGCATTTATTGGGTGAAATTGGGAATAAAGGCCATCTACCATTACACATATGTTTCTGTTATGAGGATAAGACATTAGTAGAACTATTGATGCAAGCATACATTTATGTAATACTGTGTAGGTCAGAGTAGTTAATGTAGCTACAAATTAATTTACAAATAATCTGTCGTTTTCTTATTTTGTCGTATTTGTGCTCAACTGTACTATAAATATAAAACATATCGACATACACATATAAATATAAAACATATCGACATACACATATAAAATTTAAATACTACTATTATAATTGACTGAACAATTATAATAGCATAACGATTATATACCATATATTCTTCAGGCTAGTACAATACATATAGCTTATTGCAGTAAAAAAATAAAACAAAAACAAAATAAAAATAAACTAAAACTCTTCGGATAGAATTTTATGTAAGCATTATAATTTTATTTGTATATTTTCACCTAATACAACCCAATTTACTTTCGACTAAGAAGGACGTTTTTAACATAGTCTACCAGAATATTTCCCCATCTCCGTGTGTGTGTGTGTGTGTGTGTGTGTGTGTGTGTGTGTGTGTGTGTGTGTGTGTGTGTGTGTGTGTGTGTGTGTGTGTGTGTGTAATAATAATAATAATAATAATAAACGGTTTATTAAAGAATGGCAGCCTCATGAGCTGAAAATACACATTTTACAATTTAGTGGATGAACATGAGATGTACAGATATGAAGATGGTAAGCTCAGTTTACAAACAAAATAAATAAATACAATAATGATGCATGTGCAGAATACAAATAATCATAAAATTACGTGTGTGTGTGTGTGTGTGTGTGTGTGTGTGTGTGTGTGTGTGTGTGTGTGTGTGTGTGTGTGTGTGTGTGTGTGTGTCAACCCCCTGATTGTGACTATTTCATTAGTACTATACTACTTTTTCTTTTAGGGCAAACACTCTACACCAGGTATTATAGAGATAGCCGGTTTGCCACAGTTATAACAGAAAACCGATTACGGTGGATGGCTGTGGCCTGATGAAGTCCATCCGCCTCTCTATTTTGCCTTGGGGTGGGTGTTTGACTGTCTCTCTATATTTTTCATATGTCTGTGTTAATTTCAACTCTTTTCACATGTGTGTGTGTGTGTGTGTGTGTGTGTGTGTGTGTGTGTGTGTGTGTGTGTGTGTTTATGTGCGTGTCTGAATGCATGTGTGTGATTGTGTGCGCGCGTTTTTCTAATGTAATAATTCGTATTTATTCGATGGATTTTTCGTTTTTGTTTTCCCCAAAAACTTGTTCCTTCCTTGGCGTTCTTTCATATTTTCATTTACTTCTTTCGGTATTATTTGCTAGCTTAACTCACTCACTCACTCACTCTCTCTCATTCTTCCCCCTCTTTTCCCATTTTCTTTCTTCTCACTAGTTCCTTATTATAATGTCCCTCATATAATGCACTAGAATATATCTTTTCTTCTTCTTATTTCTTAGGTACTTCTCTCCTTCTCCTTCACATCTTCCTTTTCTCCTCCTACTTCATTCACTCTTATGTTTCTTCCTCTTTTTGTTGTTATCACTTCCCCACTCCCCTTACCCAGTCCAGATTAAGGAGGGAGGGGGGGGGGGGGAGGAACTGAGAGAGGAAGTGAGAGAAGGAAGGAAGGAACAGACAGAGAGAGAGAGAGAGAGAGAGAGAGAGAGAGAGAGAGAGAGAGAGAGAGAGAGAGAGAGAGAGAGAGAGAGAGAGAGAGAGAGAGAGAGAGAGAACGACCTTGTAGTGGGAGTCAGGACACCACCAAGGCTATTAAAAGGCCCCTTCGCAACACAGACTCTCGGTTTTTATCTTATAGGCGGATTCACACGGCGTTTTATTAGCAATTTTTACGGGCGGATTCTCATGGGGCTATTTTCATCAGTGTATATAATATAGGTGGATTCACACAACACTTCTTTTAGCAATATATCTTATAGGTGCAATCACACGACGCTTCTTTTAGCATTCAAACGACGCTTTTATAGCAATATTTATTTTATAGGCGCATTCAAACGATGTTTTTTTAGTAATAGTAATCAGACTGACGGGTTCATGCGACGCTTTTTTAGCAATATTTATATTATTTGCGGATGCAAACGATGTTTTTTCAGCAGTATTTGATCTAATAGTCGGATTCACACGACGCTTTTTTTTTTAGCAAAGAGAGAGTGTGTGTGTGTGTGATTGGTGTATGTGTGTGTGTGTGTGTGTGTGTGTGTGTGTGTGTGTGTGTGTGTGTGTGTGTGTGTGTGTGTGTGTGTGTGTGTGAAGGGTAGGTAACGGTGGTGGAGGAGGGGGGGGGGGGGTTGTAGGTAGAGTCAAGGTTATTAAATGTCCACACTCCTGCAAATCCCCCCCAGCCTCCCCCTTTTCTCCCACTCTGTCTGTCTGTCTCTCTCTCTCTCTCACTCTCTCTCTCTCTCTCTCGGAGCGGAGGGTGGGGAGAGAGCCTTCATCTTTGCTATCCTTTCCTTCCACTTTCTCTTAGGGTTGCTACCTCTATTATAATTAAGTCCTGGCCACCTCGCAGGGATCGCAAGATCTGTAAATTTATGAAAATATCTGCCCCCTAATCCCTGTCTCCTAATCTCTGCCTCCTAATCATTGTCTCCTAATCTCTGCCTCCTAATCCCTGCCCCCTATCTCTGCCCCCTAATCTCTGCCTCAGTTCTTTAATCCCTGTCCTGGGGTGAGGTGTTCCGATTTCAGTCTCTTTCCCATTCTCAGACGGCATTTGTTCGTTCTTCATATGTATGAAGGAGACAAAAGGCAAAGCTGCCTGTAACAAGTGTCTACCCCAAAGTTGGAAGAGTGATAGAGAACCAAAATCAAGGTATGTTAGAGTCAAAATGTCTTGACACACGAAGTTTGAAGCAGTTTTAGTCATAGGAAAAGGGAAAGACAGATTGTGGGAGAGAGCATAATAGCCTGCACAAGTATATGGCACACTGATATGTTACAAACTTGAGAAAGTGAACAACGGCTGAGAGAAAACACCAACTCTGGATTTTTTTAAATTATATACTTGTCAAATTTGTTCAATAAATAATTATTACTTTTAACTCTCTCTCTCTCTCTCTCTCTCTCTCTCTCTCTCTCTCTCTCTCTCTCTCTCAACCACGATTATTCTATGATTTTTGTTAGTGTTAAGCCGGTATCACACGAGAGCTTTTATAGTCAACATTCGATGATCAACCTTTTTCTGGCAACAATTCTGAAATATTTTGCACTGGTATCGGAAACTAGACTGATGGTAGAGGAATGTAGATGACGAAAATATTATATATGTTGACCTCATAATCTGCCAGACCAGTGTTGAGGATAAATGTTGAGGGAAAAAGAGCTCGTGTGATACCGGCTTTAGTATCATCATAATTCAAGTATAGATGACTTGAACCACAATATAAGATACTCTACGGTTTGTTTAATTCTTTAACGTACCATCTTTGGAGAGATTTTCTCTCAGATGGATCAGCCATCGTGTTATATTTTTACTGTATATAAATTCTGTATTTTTAAGGCTAAATAAACATTATATTATCCGATTTTATCTTGCCTTATTTCCCCCCCCCCCCCCTTCTCATGCCTTCCCTTCTCCCCTCCCTTTCCCCTTACACCCCCTTCCTTCCCCTCTCCTGCCTTCCCTTCTCCCATTCCTCTTCACTTAGTCCGCCCTAGTCCGCCCTCTTCTGGAATACTGCGTTCAATCCTGGTGCCCTAATTACCAAAAAGATATAAACAAGCTAGAACGAGTTCAACGTAGAGTTACCAAAATGATACCTAGCCTAAAGAACAAACCATACGAAGAGCGTCTTAGAGAATTAAATCTATTTCCTTTAACCCAGCGCAGATTAAGAGGTGACTTAATTCAAGTGTTCAAAATCATCAAAGGCATCGACAATATGAACTGTAGTAAGTACTTCACTATTGACCAATCTAATTACACGCGGGGAAACGGTTGCAAAATTATTGGTAAATCTTTTAACTCGCACGAATCTAAGAATTTCTTCTTCAATCGAGTTGTCAACTTGTGGAATGGGCTTCCCCGAAACGTTATAGACTGCATCACCGTTGATTCATTTAAACTCCGCCTAGACAAATATCTCATTAAACCCGCGACTGACTGCGTTTGTAAATGAATAACTTTATTTTATCCCCCCCTCAGTTACTAACCCATCTGTCCTCTACTAACTCCCTAATCCTGCCACGGACATTAGTTCCAGGGCAGTAATTCCCTTTCCAATGTTCCCTTACCCACTCTAAACCACTGTTTGGACACTTGATCCTCAGTGTTTTGGAGGACAAGCAACCTAGAAGGGTCACTAGACCTGTTGATTTCCTTGTACTCCTTTGTAACTTTCCACCCTACCAAACCCCCCTCTCCCCCCTCCCCCCCCCCCCCACCCCCCCACCTTCCTCCCCACTCACCAACCCCTCCCCCCCTCAGGACTCCCAACCCCTCTCCCCCCCCCCCCCCTTCCTTCCCAACTCCTACCTTTCCTTCTCCCCTCACCAACCCCTCTCCTGCCTTCCCTTCTCCCATTCCTCTCCCAACCCCTTCCCTCCCCTCTCCTGCCTTTCCTTCTCCCTTCCCTCCCCTCTCCCAACCCCATTCCCTCCCCTCTCTTCTCTCCCTAACAAACACAGTGGTATCCGGGTGTGGACTGTTTTGGCTCCCTCTCAGTTAACACCATGTACACTGAGGGACCAAAAAAGGACGAAGGAAGTATAAATATAGAAACAGAGGAAAAAAAGACAGACTGGAGAAAAGCTTACACAGACTTTTTAAGGATAACTCTGTAAAAAAAAAAACCCACACACACACACACACCCACACACACACTTTGTTACATAGCTACGTAATATGCCATCTTTTAGCCCTTACTACTACATGTTGGTGTGTAGTCATCAGGATCAACCTAACATACCCACCATAAAAAACCGACCGGACTCTTACTTTACTCGCTACAAATTTATGAATGATCTAGTAACCCCTTCAGTACCAGGGCCGTCCTTTTAACTTTACTCTGGCTACTATTAAACGATTTGTGTTCAGCTTAAGGGGAGGTATTTAGTTGGTTCCCTAGACCTCCATCAACCTTAAAATTACACCCCCTCGAGTCCCTTTCAAGATAAATTTGTACATTTTTCGGTAGAAAAATGTCCCGGCCGAAGGCCGATTCCTCTTAAATTACAGGCTCGCTATCGCTCGCCAGGATAAAATAGACACCTGAATTGCACGAAAGGTCTTAATATGGGGTGAAAGTTCTTAAAATCGCTAAATTAATGGGGCAAACGTTTTATAATATCAAAAGCAATGGGGCTAAACATGAGGGAGAAAGGGGTCAAGAAAACAATCCCTCAAGTGGAGATCTCCCCTTAATATGGGCCTCCAGCAATTAACAGGCTTGAAACAATCTCACTTAACCATTATTTCTATCACAGATCCTTCTTAAACTACACAAGGTCGTCTAAATATAGCTAGAATTAAAAAAACAAAAAATGCTTCGCCGGTACAGAAGGGGTTAAGAAGTCATAAAAGGATCCATATTTCACAGGCTAAAGTAAAGCCGGTATCAAACGAGCTCCTTTTCACTCAACATTTATCCTCAGCACTGGTCTGGCAGTTTATGAGGTAAACATTAAATATATTTTTGTCACCTAAATTCATCTACCATCCGTCTAGTTTCCGATATCAATGCAAAATATTCCAGACATGTTGCCAGAAAACTTTTGATCATAGAATGTTGACTATGAAAGCTCTCGTGTGATACCAGCTTTAGTTGGTTTAGATTTTCCGTGCAGTCAACAATCACGAGTATTAATAAAAGGTATGAATAACGTATATAAGATCATTGGCTACATTGATATAAATGTTCTTTATTTATTGGTATAAGGCGGGTATATCACCACCAATATGTCATTAAGATTAAGGGGGGTGACCTGCTTTTTTTGTATTTCTCTCCTTTTCTCTATTTCTCTTGCTTGTATCCATTCGGCTTCATTTTTTTTTTTTTTTGTAAGGGAAGTGACGTTGATGAGCCCCACTGACCTTCCTAAGTACTTAATAGTTACCATGTGTGTGTGCGTGTGTGTGTGTGTGTGTGTGTGTGCGTGTGCGTGTACGAAGCAATGAATGAAGGCCCAGACAGCAAAATATGACAGCCCTTGTAGTTATGTCATTTAGCCGAACAGATGAAGGCATTCTGCAACACATGGGAGAGCCGAGTGTTGGACTAGGGCTTCTACACTCTTATTCACCCATCTTGTGTTGACAGTCGCCATCTTGCATCCTTCGTGAATTATGCTCTGAGGTCTTATGAAATATCCTGTTCAAGATTTAGGCAGCCTGCATTAACCCTTTCAGTATTTGAGTACGCATTTTACACTTTAGTCTTGTTATCATCGAATGATTTTATGCAATTTAGGGAGGATCTCTATGACGAAATGAGGTAAAAAGCTATATCAATTAATTCTCTAGCCAGAAGTTCTTTCCAAACTGAAAAAAATCCGATAATATTAGCCAGACAAAACTGCCATAACGCATCATAATCGTGAAGGGGTCAATCAACCATCAGTATGTTGCCGATTCCAAAAGCATAAGAGTAAAGAAATGTTACCAGATAAAAAGTAATGGTTGGACAAAATGACTGACTGCCCTAACACAATCTGGTCCGACGTCTTCTGGGTTATTTTAATCCTTTCATGCACCGAGGAGTTGCCGTTTAGTATTAAGAAATAGAATGATCTTAATCCCATAATTACCTCTCTAAAATTAGTTTTCTTCTCACAATTTCCTCAAAGACACCTGCAGAGGTTGAAGTAACTAAACTAAAGGTTTCTGAATACCCCTAATGGTCACAAAGGTTCTTCGTATCCAAGAAAGGGTGAAACTCTCGTCCTTGTTTGCGAAAGGAATACAATTGTATAGTTATATTTGTAGAATGTTGCTTGCTTTTGCTATTTACGAACAATGTATTTTAGTGTGTCCCTTATGCTAACAAAAACGCTTTCCCAGACTTCCTTTGAAGTAAAAATTGCCCACCTAAAGCTAAATCTGTTTATATATATATATATATATATATATATATATATATATATATATATATATATATATATATATATATATATATATATATATACGGTATATATATTTATTTTTATTTTTATTTTTTTATCGCAAAATGCCCCACCCGAAGGCTGATTTATTTTAAGTTACAGGTTCGCTGTCACTCGCCCAGAAAATAAATCGACACCTGAATGGGGTGGAATCGTATATAATTATCACCAAACTACTGTAATGGAGTGAAACGTCTTAAAATCTCTAAACGATGGGAGCATAGAGCTGGGGAGATCCAAAAAGACTTCCCTCAGCCCAAATATATTTAATTCACGAACTGCGGAAACTAACCTACGAAACATACTGTGTACGGGTCATAGGAGATACAGGTATATTGATAAATTATGTTTATGATTACCGAGGTGAGGCAACAGGTCAACAACGGAATATGGTCTAGAGGAAACATATTTTTAACCCCTTCAGTACCGGTGTCGTCCTTTTAACTTTATCCTGGCTACTATTAGACGATTTTAGTCAGCTTCAAAAGGGCTTCCAGCAACTAACAGGCTTCGAACTATCTCACTTAAACCTTTTTACGACCACAGCTTCTTCTTAAACTACACACACTCCTATAACTATAGGTAGAATATAATAAAGACGTCGCTGGTACAGAAGGGGTAAATAATTTGTTTTAATTTCAGTAATTTCAATATCTTTTTCGTATTTATGATCGTATTTATCTTATCGTATTTATGATCGTATTTATCTTATCGTATTTATGATCGTATTTATCTTATCGTATTGATGATTCTGTTAGTTTGTAGACGGTGGGAATTAATTGATTATTCACAAACTTCCAAAACTAGTATACAAAACTGAAAAACGGATCAACATATTGAGTGCCAGAAATAGTTTAGGCCTATAGAAATATGCCCGAAAATAGAAAACTGTATAATATGTCCCTAGGTATACAAGATGGTGCCTATTGTAATGAAGATGAGGTTATGTCCCTAGGTATACAAGATGGCGGCTATGGTAATGAAGATGAGGTCCCTAGGTATACAAGATGGCGGCTATGGTAATGAAGATGAGGTTATGTCCCTAGGTATACAAGATGGCGGCTAAGGTATACTGAAGATGAGGTTATGTCCCTAAGCATACAAGATGGCGGCTATGTTAATAAAGACGAGTTGCATAGGTATACAAGATGGCGGCTATGGTAATAAAGACGAGGTGCATAGGTATACAAGATGGCGGCTATGATAATGAAAATGAATTATGTCCCTAGGTATACAAGATGGCGGCTATGGTAATGAAGATTGAGAGCCCTAGGTATACAAGATGGCGGCTATGGTAATGAAGATGAGGTTGCTAGGTGGACAAGAAAGAGGGGGGGGGGGGCCGTCGGCATGTGCTCAGGGTACGCATTCTTGCACCTGCCCGTACAGTCGGGCACAAAAGTTTCATACACCCTGGAAGAGTAACTGTATAGTGTTTTATCTCCTAAATTATGACATTCTTCGGCAGCCCTATAGACTTAGTTTGTATCATGCCGTAATTGGCACTTATCATTATTTATGCAAGATTGTTTAAGGGGACATGGACCGGTTTTCTGGACCATTTTCTCCCTTATGTTTAGCCCCATTAGTTTTCAGATTTTAAGACGTTTGCCCCATTAGTTAGTCGATTTTAAGACCTTTCGCCCCATTTCGTCGTCAATATTTAGACCTTTCGTGCTATTTAGGTGTCGATATTTTCCCTGGCGAACGATAGTGAGCCTGTAATGTTGGAAGAACTGGCCTTCGGCCGGGAAATTTTTCTACTGAAAAATGTACAAATTAATCTAGAAGGGGGATTGAATGGATGTTTTTTGTTAAATTTGATGGAGGTCTAGGGAGGAAACTAGAAAAATAGTGAATACATGCAAAAATCGCCCAAAAAGTGAACCATCCCCCATTAAATTGGTTTGTGCTGTCCACTGTGTCTCCATACTTCCTTTATCAACTTGTAGATGGATTTGTTGAGCCGTCTTTAGTCAGAATCAAGATTTTTTTTTTTTTTTTTTTTTTATATATACAGTATATAGAACTTCTCTAAACTAAAGAGACAAATAATAATACATTGACAGACTATATGGCGAAACAGCAGTCAATGAACTACTATGGTCTACTCGCTGTAAGTAGGCGAGAAATCATGACCTCTAACCTCTGAAACTCAAAAACGACTAGAGTAATCGAGCTAATATGTCTACCATTTGGGAAGGGTCAGCCAGGGAATAGGTGTGGAAATGTACAGCCCTATTTGCTCCAGCCCTTTTTGAGTTACAGAGGATAGAGGTCATGATTGTTCGCCTAATTACAGCGAATAGACTATAAAACACTCGAGAACTGTCATAATGTATACTGTAAGTGGTTATATTGAAATGACAATGGTTCCATTAAGGGGAAATGCACCGTTTTTCTGGACCCCCTTTTCCCTAATGTTTAGCCCCACTAGTTTTGAGATTTTAAGACGTTGGTTCCATTAGTTTGGGGATTTTATGACCTTTCACTCAATTTCTTTGTCAATATTAAGACCTTTCGTGCCATTTAGGTGTCGATTTTTTCCTGGCGAGCGAAAGCAAGCCTGTAATTTTAGGAGGAATCTGCCTTTGGCCGGGACATTTTTCTACCGAAAAATGTACAAATCTATCTTGAAGGGAGGTCTAGGGGGTGTTTTTCTAAGCTTGATGGAGGTCTGCGGAGGACAAACAAAATATGAATAAATTAATTAATAGACCAAACAAACAACCACTGTCCCCGTAAGGTGTGTGTGTGTGAACTTTTGTAGCCGACTGTGCTCTCATGAGTTTGCCCCCAAGGTACTGTGGAGGAGGTGGTAGCTGCATGGGATTCCAGACGGGGAGGGTTTTTAATTTAATTCAATTTTATTGTATTTTAATTTGTTTTATTTACTTATTTATTTATTCCACGAAGTAGAAAGCAAATCGAGGGTAGTATATGTCATAGATTATAATACAAATCGAGAATAACATGTGTCAGAGATTTATAATGATCGTGGATTAAATTAACAGATTGTATCAGAAAATTGGCTATCATCATCTATCGCACACATCATCCTCGCTATGAAGACAACAATAAATAACGCCAGAAAAATGCTTGCATGACCTTAAAAGATGCATTAGAGTTTTTGTCCATCATTCAATTATCATGCAGGGGAAGCAAATGTCAGTGTTGAACAGCATGGGTTTGACGATAAAAATCACAGTGAGAGCCGAGTCATGCAGCTGAAGAGGTGGGGGTGTGGTGTGGTGTGATTGTTGTGGTGGTGGCGGTGTGACGCTTGTGGTGGCGGTTGTGGTGATGGTGACTGGTGGTGGTGTGACACTTGTGGTGGTGGTGGTGTGATGATGCTTGAGGTGGAGGTGGTGGTCATGGTGTGATGGTTGTGGTGGTGGTGAGGGTTGTGGTGTCGCAATTTTGGTTTTTATGTAATTGACTGGTGTTGAAGATATTTTTAAGTGATGATTGTAAGAAAAAACAATATATATATATATATATATATATATATATATATATACTGTATAGTGTACTGTATATATTTACATTACATTTTCAGACTGTACTTTCAAGGAAAACTACCATCAAATTATCTAGAAGAGCCACTCGTGGACTAAAAGTTAAGTAACAACACATTTTATTAAATAGACACTGATGTGGCTGATACTCCAGTCTGAAGTCTAAAGGTCACAGTGAAGAGCGTGAGAGTGTGAGGGAGGGGGAGGTTGGAGTATGAGGTAGAACAAGGCATTGCTATTATGAGAGAGAGAGAGAGAGAGAGAGAGAGAGAGAGATTGAGTGTATATATTACGCAGGAAAAGGACTGTATACTAAAGACAGAATGAGAACAACAATGATGATATGAATGGGTAGTGAGAGTGGTATACTGGACGTGCTCGATGGGTATATATCTGACATATGAAGGGATTGGACAGAGTATACACACATAATAGTATATGGGTAGAATATTAATACAAATGTAAAACTTGCAAACTAAACAAATCAAAATTCGGCCAAAGACAATAGAAAGGCAAAACAACTAATCAAAATGGCTATGTGGACACAACGCTTACTAAAATATAATGTATGAAATAAATGAACCCAATCCACCACATAGGGTATAAGTGATGGTTGACAATGGTGTATGACGTGTGGGTGGGATAATGAGTGAGGGTATGCAATATAGACAAAGCAGAAGAACAAGTGAACAGTGAAATGAGACTGATAGTGCATGCTAGAGTGTGTGATGAGGGAAATGTATGAGAATGAGCGGAAAGCACTGAGTGAAACAAAAGCGCACGGTTATGGCCTTGGCCTTGCTCGGGGCCTTGGGGCTGTTCGGCCAGACAGCTTGGGGAACAACAACAACAAAGGTGTAATTCAATGTGTGTGTGTGTGTGTGTGTGTGTGTGTGTATGAAGCGGATATAGAAAGATAAATGGATAGTAAAACGAGAAATATGGGTGAAATAGCAAATGCAGAATTATATGGTGATATACTAAGTGAGAGATAGTGGACTGTGGGCTAAAAGGGTACCATAGAATGTGGGTATTTGATGTGGATAATGTGTAAGAGTTAATAGATAGTGGCGTGTGAACTATAGGCATACTAGTAGATAATGTGTGGATATGTGAGATGTATATAAATCGTGAGAGAAGATGATTATAATAGCATTAACAAGTGAATGTGGGTTTGAAGTGGGAAGTGGATAATGTACTAAGTGGAAGTGTGGATCAAGGTGTAAAATAGGAAATAATGAAATAAGTAGTAAAAAATAGTACTGGCATATGAGTAAATTAGTTAAAGCCTGTGAGTTAGTGTGAGTTTGTGTGTGAAATGAGAGATAGTGAAATGTGAACTATGGATTAAAATATAGAGACTGTGTGTATGTGTGAGATGTGGGCAAGTCGTGAGGAAGAGGCGGGTGTGTGCGGGTGGGAAGCAAGAACACAAAGCAGAGTGAAGACGCCAGAAGACTTGTGTGGGCGGAGGGGGAGGAGTAAAGGGGCGGGCAGGGGCGGGGATGGGCGGAGAGGGGGCGCGGAGGGGGTTGGGAAGAACGAGGAGGAGTTGTGGTAGTGGGAAGGGGAAGGACAAACATAGATGGAGATAGGAAGAGGGGAGAGAGGGCAGGAAGGTTGGGGAAGAGAGAGAGAAAGACAAACATAGATGGTAATGGGAAGGAGGGAAAGAGGGGATAGAGGGCATGAAGGTTGGGGAAGAGCAAGGGAAGGATGGTCGAAAGGATTGGAGAAAGATAGGCAAGGGTGGGGAGGATAGATGAAGGGTAGGGGTGGTCGGATTGGGGAGGAATGGCTAGGAGAAACATATGAAGGGGCTAGGATTGGAGAGTAGGGTAGAGAAGGTTGGGGAGGGTCGTGAAGGGATGGGGATGATTAAGGAAGGGTGGGGAAGAGCGAGGAAGAGATGATAAATATCGGGGAAGGATATGGGGAAGTCGACGAAGAATGAGGAAGATCGAGGAAGGATGAGGAAGATCAAAGAAGGATGAGGAAGATCAAAGAAGGATGAGGAAGATCGAGGAAGGATGAGGAAGATCAAAGAAGGATGAGGAAGATCGAGGAAGGATGAGGAAGATCAAAGAAGGATGAGGAAGATCGAAGAAGGATGAGGAAGATCGAAGAAGGATGAGGAAGATCGAAGAAGGATGAGGAAGATCAAAGAAGGATGAGGAAGATCGAAGAAGGATGAGGAAGATCGAAGAAGGATGAGGAAGATCAAAGAAGGATGAGGAAGATCGAAAAAGGATGAGGAAGATCGAAGAAGGATGAGTAAGATAGAGGAGGATCAAGGAAGGGTGGAGAGGATCAGGGAAAGATGGGGGGAGATCGAGGAAGGGTGAGGAAGACCAAGGAAGGATGGGTAAGACCAATAAAGGGTAGGGAAGATTAAGAGATGAGGAAGATGGGAGAAGGGTGGGGACGTGTAGGGAAGGGTGGGGGCAGGGGAGGGTGGGCAGGGGCAGGGGGAGGTAAGGGAGGGACGAGTGAAGGGCGGACTAGGATGAGGGTGGGGGTGGGGCGGGGGCTTCAATGCTTGTTGTGGACATTAGTATGCAGTGCACGCCGCCTGGTATTAAGTTACATTCATTCCTCGCAAGACCAGCCATTATAATTACATTCTCCCTTTTTCTTTCTTCCTTCACTTCTTCTTTCTTTTATTTTTTTTTTCACTTTTTTTCTCTCCCTCAGTCAAGCTCCTCAGGGCCTGGGGGGGGGGGGGGGGGGACTTGCCGGCGGAACGAAAGCACATAAACAAGTTGCTTTCAAGTTTATCATTTTGGCTCCGCTGGTCTAAGGAAGTGGTGGGGGAGGAGCTATAGCTTGTTCTAGTCTAGAGTCACGACGCCCCAACGATCTTCTTTTTCCACAATCGATTCTTCTCTTCTTCACAATCCCTATCCTTCATTTATCATCTTTACCACTCTTCAACAATCCCTACCCCTATTTTGTTTTACTAATTTAAGTCTCATAATATTTATATCTTTCTCCCCTAATACCTACTCTGCTCCCACCATTCCCATCCCAATCCCATGATCACCACCCTTATCCCATGATCTTCACCCCTCTCTCACAATCTTCAATAAACTCCACCCACCTCCCACAATCTCCACCCACCTCCCACAATCTCCACCCGCCTCCAACAATCTCCACCCACCTCCCACAATCACCACCCGCCTCCCACAATCTCCACCCACCTCCCACAATCTCCACCCACCTTCCACAAAGAAATGGGGCGAAAGGTCTCAAAATCACCAAACTAAAGGAACGAACGTCTTAAAACCTCAACACCAATATGCTAAACATGAGGGATAAAGGGCTCCACAAAAACCAAGTAGTAAGGCATTGAATCTACAGTATTTGTAGCCTTTACAACGGCACCTCACATTCTACTTTTCCTATTTTTCTGAAGGTGTAGAGAGGGGAGAAGGGGTGTTGGAGAGAGAGGAAGCTGTTGGAGTGGCTTTGTTAAGTGTGATATTAGTCTGTACAAGTCGTCATCACAGAATGAAAAATATAGGGTTGTAGCCATATCTGTTGTTTCTGTGTTTTTATACGATCCATCTTTCTCATTTTGTCTCTCCATTAGCAATCCATTTGTTCAGCCTTTCCTGATGTTCCATAGTGTACCGTAGATGAGGGATGGGGGTGGGGGTGGGGGGGGGGGATCACTACAATAAACAGCCACGTAGTGATTGAGGGGTTTGATGACATTGTTGCCATTGCATTCCTGTTTATAACCTGTTCTCCAGCTTAGTGAGACCTCTACGGATCTTGTCCCAGGCACCTTTAAGCCGATATCACACGAGCACTTTTTCCCTCAACATTTATCCTCAACACTGGTCTGGCAGCTTATGAGGTTAAAATGTAAATATATTTCGGTTATTTAAATGCATCTACCATCAGTCTAGTTCCCGATACCAGTGCAAAATATTCCTGAAATGTTGCCAGAAAAAATTTTGATCATCGAATTTTGACTATAAAAGCTCTCGTGTGATACCGGCTTTATTAAGAACGTATCTTCAGGCTGGTAGCTCAAAGAGGGTATACAGTGAAATATTGTCAATAAGACTATTTTAACATAGGGTTTTGCCTAGTAACCTGTGTACATTTATAGAACAGCAGGACTCGAAAGTTCAGTTACATGTATAACTTAAATATGCATGTTTAGTTTCCCATGACGAATACCTTTCCTTCCATTTCATAGGAATGTCTAGTAAAGATGTTGATCTCTTGAGATTGCATAACTTCTCGTAACAGTTACGATAGCACATCTGAGCATAAACAAATGCCAAAGTTCACTTGTAACATTACCTTATTACCCATATTAGTAAGAAACCACCACAAAACAATACACTTCTCACAACAACAAGGTCACTACCAATAGGATATACAAGTGGCAAACCGATTATTAGTAATCTTACTTTATAATTATTTAGTAATCATAATTCCTTGAACGTGTGACGATAGTGCGTTGTTATGTGTGTGATTGGTTTGCTTGGGAAACAGATTAACTTTCTCATGTGGTAATGTGCACCCTGTGTGGTGGATTGTGTTCTTTTATTTATATATTATTATTTTACCTAAGCGTTGTTTTCACATAGCGATTTTGATTGGTTGTTTTGTCTCTTTGCTGTGTTCGTATGCGTTTTGGTTTGTTTGTTTTGCAAGTTGTACATTATAATATATCATAGCCCAGTAATGATGCACTTCCTTTCGTTCACCAGATTATTGTCAAGTAAATATGTTGCCTTCTTCAGATTCAATAATATCTCACCCTATCTGTAGAGGGATATGTGAATCCAGCCCTAGTAGTTGGTGATTCTCGTAGCGTGTGAGTGAGAGGGGTAAACATGGTCCTATGCTGCCCCGGCCCCCTATTTCACTCCCTACAAGGCTTTATGGCCAACACACTCGCATTCCCAGCTTTTTCTGATCAGCTTCTAGCACAGTCACTCTACACTCTAAAAAAATCTAGGGGTATAAAGAGGGTATGAAAGAGGTATATACAATCGCTGCGTATACTGATAGTGGTTCACCTTTCTAATTGGTATGAGATGGGTTTATCACTACCAACACACCATTATTATTATAAATACCCTCTTCATAACCAGAAGTTTTTAGAATGTAGTCCTTAGTGGATGGGAGTGTTTTGTACAGTTGCAGACATCAATTCAGACCGATTAAGGGGAGACTGGCCGTTTGTTTGGTCTATTAATTCATTTATTCATATGTGTTTATAGTTGCCTCCCTAGACCTCCATCAAGCTTAGAAAAACACACCCTACACCCCCCTTCAAGATAAATTTGTACATTTTTCGCTAGAAAAATGTCCGGGCCGAAGGCCGGTTCCTCTTAAAATTGCAGGCTCGCTATCGCTCGCCAGGAAATAATCGACAACTAAATGGCACGAAAGGTCTTAAAATTGACAACAAAATGGGGAGAAAGGTGTTAAAATCGCCAAACTAATGGGCCGAACGTCTTATAACCTCAAAACTAGTGGGGCTAAACATTAGGGAGAAGGGGGTCCAGAAAAACGGGCTGCCTCCCCTTAATAGTCCACGATGACCATAAATAAAGCTCCGAAACACCTGTACCTGGTAGAAAACTAATATTCGATTTTTGAAACAAGAAGCGCTGTTGCTTTATGTATTACTAGCAGGGGTACCCGGCGTTGCCCGGGTAATCGCCATAATCACCATCACTACTACCACCACTACTACTACCATAATCACCATCATCAATCACTACTACCACAATCATCACAATACTACTACTACCATAATCACCGGCCTCGACCTCCCTGTGCCTCATTAAACGGCGACCTCGATTTCGGCCGCTAAATGACCTCCGATTTTGGATCTGACCTCATCCGTACCCCCATTTTGGGGGGCTGCGAACAACTTTCGTTCCATACACGTTTTCGATCGGAGGCCTCCTT
The DNA here is from genome assembly GCA_032716605.1 of Paralithodes platypus. Lineage (NCBI taxonomy): Eukaryota > Metazoa > Arthropoda > Malacostraca > Decapoda > Lithodidae > Paralithodes > Paralithodes platypus. The sequence goes on from CM064572.1 coordinate 61,189,378, forward strand.
CTGCCCCAAACGGCCATTTTTTTCGCTCCCGTATACTACAGAAGTTCTGCCGAAAATTTTATTAAACAAAAGTGTCTCTGATTTCCACTAAACTCGCCTAAAACCATCTCCAAAGCCTGGGATTTCCAACGGTGCCCCACACTCCCACCTGGTACCAAAACTGTGGGAGGAGTTTAGTAACAAAGGTCGGGTAGGTCGGGTAACTGACAGACAGACAGACAAACATTGACCTTTATTTATTAAGATAATGTTTTGTTTTACACCAACCAACTTCACATCTAAACTCAATTAATGAAATCAACAAATACATATATTCAAGGTCACAAATCGTGTAGCATCTTCATAATTTGGGCACATTTACATTTATACAGGCCAGTTGCAAAAACAAATATTTTGTTTAAATATGACATGCCAAAGAATAAATAGCTGAGCTTCAATATTCTCGCACTTATAGAATGTGGATACGAACATTTATGCTTTATATTAAAAAAGTATACCGAAGCCGAAATCCATGCAGGGTGTTTACAGACTATTGCTCTCGACTGTACTATCCGTCAACACACCGACATTCAAGGTGCTCGCGACTAGTTGGTATAGTCTATTCACTGTAAGTAGGCGAACAAATCATGACCTCTAACCTCCGTAACTCAAAAACGACTAGAGCAATTGAGCTAATATTTCTACCATTTGGGAAGAATCAGTCAAGGAATAGATGTGGAAATGTACAGCCAATTTGCTCTAGCCCTTTTGGAGTTACAGAGGATAGAGGTCATGATTTCTCGCCTACTTACAGCGAATAGACTATAGGGCTGTGTAATATTCTCCCCAACTGGTCGGAAAATAAATGGGGAGGTGGGCACAGTGGATATCGTGGTGAACTGCTGACCAAATAGACCTCAGATCGAGTCCCTCCAAAGAAGATTAGCTAATTTTCGAAGTTGCTGTTGACGACAGTATAGCTGCTCTTTCCAAATCACGTGACGTGCATAAATGTTTCCGAAGCTTTACTGTCACCATTTATAGTGCGACACATACGAAGAACTCAACACCTCAAAGTTTCACCCAACTATGTCGGGGCCTCTCAAGAGTTAAAGGCTACTGACAGTCTATAGTCCTGAGGTTGAGATATAGGACAAAAATACAGTCCGACGGATGTGTTTGTGAAGATCGCTCAAGACAGGTTGCGCGCTTGTTCGGAATCCGGTGGAATGCGCCTCGGGTTAGATTGGTGGGTGTGTGAGCAGGCAAGTTGAAAAGCTTGTTCAAGTTAATAGTCAGCCGAGATTACAGACAGGCGGCACTTTTTTTCCTCTCTAAAGTTGAAAGAGTGCGAGAGATTGATGGTCGGCCGAGAAGATACGAGAAAACAACAATGATTAGGAAAAAAAAGTTAATGATCCTGGCATATGATATACTGTTGATAACTAATATGATGAGGATAAAGGAATATAGTGATCTCGGTATTTAATATACTGTAGATAACTAATATAATGATGGTAAAGGAAGTTAGTGATCCCGGCATACTACAGTTTAATGGAATATGTTAATAGGAATTAATTATGCAAAGAAACACTGCTTCTGTTGTCAGTACAGTCAGAAGCATAAGTACGTGTTAAATTGATATTTATTTTCACCAACCCACCAATTAATTTACAAATAAACCTAACTAGTGAAATCAATGACAGTAATGAATAAATGTGGTACTCCAACGAATCGAACCTAGGATACTCACACCGAAATTCCGCACACTAAGCTATCAAAACAATAATTTCAACTTTACTTGTATATCCAGAAACAAAGAACTGTCTTAAGTATACATTAAGTGTACACACTTTCCCTTTTCCTCTCTCAAAATGGACAAGGAGATTATTAGTGGTGGTGGTAGTTGTGGTGGCGGTGGTGGCAGGTGGTAGTAGTGCAGATGGTGGTACAGGTGGTGGTAGGTAGTGGCGGTAGTGGTGCAGGAGGTGGTAGGTGGTGGTAGAGGTGGTGGTGTGTGGTGGTAGAGGTGGTGATGGTGTGTGGTGGTGGTAGGTGATGGTGTGTGGTGGTGGTAGGTGATGGCGGTAGTGGTGCAGTTACTGGTGGTAGTGGTGGTGGTGATAATGGTGTGGGTTTTAGTGGTAGTTGTGCGGGTTGTGGTGGTAGTGGTGCAGATTGTGTTGGTAGTGTGTGTGTGTGTGTGTGGGGGGGGGGGGTTTACTGGAGGTGGTGGTGAATAAGATTGATGGTCGGTTGAGAGGAGGATGAGAGGGGATTACAAATGATGATTGCAGATTAAAATGGCTGATAGAGAGATTACGATAACTGATGGGGTATTGAAAAAAGATAAATTAGAGATAATTGTGATTAGAGACAGTTAAAGAATAGGGTGCGAGAGTATGAAAATAACATTGTGTAAGTCTATATGATAATATTATACAACATATTGAGTGAATGCATATTTGTGAAAGCATATAGGCGGCATGAAACCACAAAATCAGGTGTCTGATGAGTTGAAAAGTAGTAAGGAATCATAAATGGTAGAAAATCTGACTGGCAGTATGTACGCGTACTTAGTGACATGCCACAGGGCATGGTGCTGGGTCCTGTCTTAATCTTAATATATATAAATAATATCAACGAAAGCCTCACTTTCAGTATTTATAAATTTGCCGATAATATGATAGGGAGTAAAGTCAATGCAACCTTTGAAATAAAAGAACTCCAGCGAAATTTAAATATACAAGTAACTTGGTCTGAGAAAATGGATATGGATTTCAACATTGAAAAATGCCAAGTAGTACCGGTACATATTGGAGGCAAAAATGAACTTGTATGACATTAATGAATGGCAAGTTGGCTTGCAACGAAAGTAAAGGATCAGTTACAGTATCTAGTGACTTAAAAGCCCAGCCTCTAGGTCTCAGAATCAATCAGAAAGGCAAATATATTTGTTCAACTCATCGGGAGATAATTTTAATTGAAAGGCGATAATAATAATACTACCATTATACAGTATAACTCGTTAGTTAAGACCCTGTAAATAAATAGCCATAAAAGACCCTGATAATTAAGATGTTCACAAGTACTCCATAGTTGCCCAATCTAATTACACAAGAAGAACTGGCTTCAAAATTGTTGGAAAATAATTAAAGTCAACATTTCTTTTTCAATCCCATTATGAAGGTCTGGAACTAATTACCACATAACGTAATTAATGTACTACGTAATTGTGAGACTGTAATGAACTTCACAGCACGCTTAGATAAATTTATGCAAACCAATCATCTCCTTGTGCATTTTCATAGCTGAGTAAGCCTGAGTCTTGCACATATCGGTGCATATGTGCTTCATTTTCTTTTGTTTAACATGGAGCAGCATCGTTAGAAATAGTGTTTATCTGTTGTTCGCATTCCTCTGTATTGTATATTCCTTTGTATCAGGTATAATACAAGGAGCAGTTACAACGAGCATTCGTATATATATATATATATATATATATATATATATATATATATATATATATATATGTGTGTGTGTGTGTATACCGGTATATATATATTTTTGTTTTATTACTATTATTATTATTATTATTATTAGTGTTTTTTATTGTTTAAGCCAGCTCATTATCCAGTCCAATGAACACGGCATTCTACTCAGCACACCAGCAGATCAGCCAATGCAGCCCAGCCAGCCAGCCACTCTCCGTTTAAATCCCTACCTCCCGTATTAGTGGTGGGAGTCTGGGTGGTCCACAGAGCCCTCCTCCAAGATTTACTCAAAGCTTGTTTTGCTGCCTCGCCTATACCTGTATGTGTATGTACAGTCGCGGTCACTTATTTGTATACACCCAGTATTTTATGTATTGAAGGAAAAATGTAAATGGTAATGCTGCATTTAATTCATATGATCAATTAACGGTTTTATAGCAAATTACTCGTGTAAGTTAATAAATCACACTCATTTTAAAAGAAAGGAAGTCACGAACAGTTCCATTTGTTGTCTATGTGGAAGAGTTTCAGTGAGAAAGAGAAGATCAGGGTTGACAGAGGAGAGGTGGTGTTCCACAGAGTGGAAGTTAGAGGAAAGGCTGCGAATGTTGCAGAAATTGATAGTAAGAGAAGAAGGTAGTGGTCCAGAGCATTTTGACGAGTCTTTTCCAAGAGTCAGCTTTCAGTGGACGATTTGATTCAGCTTATGACGGACCTCTAGGAATCAAAGGGGTAAAGACAATCTCAATTAAACCTCTGATTTGCACATGTCCTTCATTAGCCTAATGAAATACTTTTCAAATATATTGCCACATACCTACAGTACAATGTCAGCTGATTAACCCTTCCAGTACGATGCCCAATATATTTTTATTATGGGTAACAGTGGGTGAGTTTAAACAGCTTGGTAGGTTCTTCTTGGAATAAAATATGAAAGCATATATCAAAATTAACGTCTTTGCCAACGAAAATGCTCGTAAATTATATCCTAAATAAAACATGAAGAGACGTCAGCATATGGAAAAGGTGTATGTAATTACAGAACACCTTTCCAGTTACGAGTGACTAGTTACACCTGTAGCTGAAATACAGCAGTGTTGGTCGATGACTGTTTACTATGGGGTGGCTTTGCATATATAATTACTCCCAAAATTGTAGACAACAGAGACTCTGTCAATGGTTGTCGCTCTTTGAGAAGCAAGCTGAAAGCCATAGATGATTTTCTCTTTTTCTCAGTGAATTGGGTGTAAGAAAGTAAATCTCCCTATCTTTATATCCATCTATATCTATCTATACATATTTATCTATCTATCGTTGTATACATATGTGTAGCTACTATATATATATATATGTGAGAGAAAGCTGGAGCGAGAGCGAGACGCAAAATTCTTACACATGCCGAATATTCCCGAAAGAAAAGCCTGCACATTATGCTTTCCCAATAAATTGAGACGAAAATTCGAGGGCCAGAAACGCAAAAATGCAAATAAGAATAAATCTGAGTCGCCGGAGAAAAGATTACTGTTCACGCTTTTCAGGCCGTGTTAAATATGTAGATCAATTTGGGGCTTACAGAGAGAGAGAGAGAGAGAGAGAGAGAGAGAGAGAAAGAGAAAGAGAAAGAGAAAGAGAGAGAGAGAGAGAGAGAGAGAGAGAGAGAGAGAGAGAGAGAGAGAGAGAGAGAGAGAATTTCCAAAAGATGGCCAAAGGAAAGTGAGAACAGAGTTGCAAAGATTCGTTCGTCAGGAAACAATTGGAATGTCTTTGGCTTTGGTTTCAATATATAGGGCTGATTTTATGTATATTAATGGAAAGGAGAAATATTGCGTGCGTGCGTTCGTTCGTGCGTGCGTGTGCATGTGTGAGCGTGTGTCAACGAATTTTGAAAAACTGAAGTTTTGATTGATGCAGAAGCTATTGTCAAGTCTTAAGATCTGACGTATACGCTCTAGTTCTATATGAAGACGTGACACAAACATGATGACAATATGGAAAAGTAAACATAGTTTTGACTTCCTTGAAGATTCTATACCCCCACCATCACACCACATCCTCACAGGCATTAATGTCTACAAGTTCCGCTATTTCTCTCCAAGCACACTTCTCTTGTTTACATCACACGCGCACGCACACACACACACCAGCTACTCTTGTTTATGTTCCAACCCTACCTCCGAACATAGGCTTATAGCCTGAAGATTCAATTGATCAAAACGATGAAGTCAGGAGGTCTTACTCCAGATGTCGAGTGGGACAACGAGACAGCAGTCTTGCCTTCACAGACATACGGCGACTGGCTGTCTCCTCCTGGCACATTGCAATTTAATCCATTCGATGTAGCATCGCAATTGTCTCGTTGACTCGCCTTACAATCTCAGATGACTCCTGCCACTTATTGAGCTTCTCACTCACTAGGCACAGACCCAAAGTTGAGCGGTCAATCCTGTAAGTCCTTAAATAACTGGCAAGGGTTGTCCTTCTCACACGGGCCAGGTCTAGCTGCTTGGGGGTGTTTTGGGCATAGCCACCCTCATAAAGGGGAGTAAGGTGTCCGGCAATAGAAAGATAGATTTTTCTTATAGTATATATTTAAATTTCTGGTGGATAGATGACTAATCATAAACATAACTGTTTTTTATTTACAATTATTTCCCGTACATAATGAAAAGTGTCCTTTAACCCTTTCACGCACATATGACGCAGAGGTTGCCAGATTAGCAATAAGAAATAGAGTTCTCTCACTCTTATAATTACCTCTCTAAAATTAGTTTTCTGCCCACAGCTAACTCAAAGACAACTGCAGAGGTTGAAGTAACTAAACTAAAGGTTTCTAAATACCCCTGATGGTAACAAAGGCTTTAAAGTATCCCTAATATGCTCAACATCGCGTCATATGTCGGAGAAGGTTAATGCTATACCTGGTCTAACATTACTCTCAGTTTGGTAAAGTCCACTACAAAATGAAAGTAGTATGCAAAGTATGTATAGCTATCATGGGTAGTGACTGCAGTGCTCTACTTTGGATGCTGCTCTCATTAGAGTCTGCCTATCAGGAGTCTATTCAAAATATGAAACTGTCGATCTCGACTAACCAGTCGTCAAACTCACAAAACTAAAAACAATTTCACATCAAATTACTTCATAAACATTTAAAACAATATCCTAGGAAACTGAACACACTAATCGTCACAGTCTCTTATGTAGGCACACATTCCTGTAATTACTCTAAACTTCTTTCATATGCAAACCTATTTTACAACGTAGGTGCAGTTTACAGAATAATTATCATCATCAATGTTACTTCTAATCAGTCATTAACATTATTCTTCAGCATGCAACCATTTTCACTACAACATATTAGACTATATGCATGATTACCTTTACATCCACTATAATTAATCCATCGACATCAAACTTAAATATAACCTTTTAAAGGGCATAGCTCACCTACTCATATATCCTCAGAATCGTCATTGTCAATATACAAAATACCCCTATGTACAATACTAGTAGGCTGGGTATTTTATATAATGAAAGATAGGCAATTATGTGTATGGAGGGAAGGAGGGAGGGGGGGGGGGGGTTGACGTCAACTGCGGAATCAGAGTAACTATATTTACATATTAACACTCACAGTCTAACCAATTTTCTTTGTCCTGCTATTTCTGGAGGTGCCAGTTTCTCTACTAACGTTTCCCAATAATATCTAGCCCCATGGGAAACAAATGACTCATATATTAGTAAATGATGGCCACTGTTCGTGTTGAACATTCCTGTATTCTTGCTTCAGGCATAGCAATTAATATTATAATTATTATTTATATTATCATTATCATTATTAGAAATAATATTTTTAGCAATATTACACACGAATCCTAACTCACATATCCACACATTCACACAATGTTTGTTCATTCCTACATAGAATCCTTCATCACCGGTATTCCAATTATAGCACCCGAGGCCCACACTCCATCACCCCCTGCCTTCATACACGCATGCACTACTTCATCCCTTGCCATTCAAAACAAACACTAGAACTTTCTACTGGCAGAATTGATTAAGACAGATTTACACGCATGTTTTTCAGCATCTCTTTCCCGAAACCCTGATCTGGCTGTTTGTGTTTTAAGTTGCCTCCTATAATTAAGAGACTATAAAGGCATATAATGGTGTGACAAAATAAGGACACCTGGTACTATAATATTTTGTTTTTATATAATCTGTCTTCAGTCTAGTTAACGATACCAAAGCATAATAATTGTAAATTGTTACCAGTGGAATATTATTTATCAAAAGTTACCGGAAGAAGCCCTTGTGTAAATAAAACCTTAACATTCTTTGTAATAACAAGGATGAAGACTTTACTGAGCTTTATCAAATGACAGTATAAGCAATATATGAAGAAAACAATACATCACTTGTTGAAATAACTTAGAAAAGTGACCTAGGTGACCTGAAGAAGCTATCTGCGAAACGTTGTCAATAAAGTGCTCCTCCTCATATGGTGTTTATAGTCAATACATCACTTGATTGATAGTTTACTCAAGGCAGTTTTAAACCCTTGAATATGAGACCTACAGTATGTTCCAAGGTGAATACCAATGGTTTAAAATTAATTGTTTATAATACAATTTTCCCAAACAGCAACAATACTAATCAGCCTAGGTTATGCTCAATTAGATAAACCCTTCATCTTCTCTCAATATTCTAGGAGTTTCCTTCTGACCTTTCTTGGCAAGATCACATTACCGCAATTGCTAAAACAGCTTCCCAAAAGTTAGGTGCGCTCAACCTCCGTGGGGTTTTCGCCCCCGCACAGCTTTATACTCTGCACAGGGGCACAATGCGCCCATGTATCGATAGTGCGTTGTGCGATAGTGCGTTGTTATGTGTGCGATTAATTTGCTTGGGAAACAGATTAACTTGCTCATGTAGTAATGGGTATCAGGACATCTCAACACCATGCCATCTCACCACACAAACAAGACGAGTCACCTCAACACCATGCTATCTCATGACCAGACCTTTTCTTCACCAGTCGGTTTCGTCACCATACCAGCCAATACCAAGCCAATTCAATACCAAGGCATCTCAATACCAGACGTTGCCACATCTACTGTCCTGTACAGCGATCAATGGTACCCCCCCCCCCCCTCCCTCCCTCTCTCTCTCTCTCTCTCTCTCTCTCTCTCTCTCTCTCTCTCTCTCTCTCTCTCTCTCTCTCTCTCTCTCTCTCTCTCTCTCTCATCTATGCAGTAAAGATAGGAATACAAATTGCTCTCTACCCACTACAGGGAAAAGTTTTCGTTTATTTTGACACACATAGGCCTACACGTATTATATATACAATATATATTGCAGTACCGGTAATGTGTGTTTTATATTTCAAATATATTTAGACGGCTTTGTACTGCTTACGAAGGGTTATGTTAGCTAAGGTTCATTGAGATGGTTTGTAGCGCTATAACTGATAGACGTCCTTCCTAATTTGAATAAGATCGCATAATAGTTAGTAAAATAAAATAATGCGACCAAACTATTTCATTCGGTGCCGTATATTAAACTCTAACCGTTTTGGTAAGATGATCCTCAGGGTATTAGAGTGTTGAGCCTATAATTTGGCTTTGTAATTGGGGTTGTGTGGGACAGGGATCTGCCTTGCTTAGGCCAATCGGCTTTCTGCAGACTCCCATTTTCTTATGTTCTTATAATACTAGTGAAGCATTGTACAACTAGGACTGTCCTGGGTTTTAGTGTGTGAGGAGACTAATGACGTGACCGATTAGAAGGATTAGAGTAGGAGGAGAAGGTATAATAATTATATAGAATTAACTCGGTCACCTTTCCCCGGCCACTTTTCTGGGCAACTATATTCTGGAATATCTAATGTTAATTTTGGAAGCTTCTAAATATATGTTATTAGAATCTAGATCATGGTCATTATTCAAACTCAGTATAGTTGACATAATAGCGCCTCATAGTGCTGCCACAAACATAACTGTCGATCGAAAATTTCCGGAAATAGCCTGTACCTGTGCACGGATTCCTGTATACATTTTATGTCAAATACTCTAACCTCAAAAGTCCTACATAATTATTATCAATCGTAATTTATTGTAATACTAACAAGAACATTGCTTATTCTCTTTTTTGGATTTGAATGCTCAGTAATCTTTCAATGTATGCATTTTAGTTATCACGGTCATTTTCGTTATGTGTTGACCAGTTGACAAGCAAAGTTTGTGAAATGTGTCACTCTTCTATCAGTATTCTTCAGAGCACTCTCAGTGCATACCCCCTCTCCTGCGGCGAGTGTGAGGCACCCGCCTTTCAAAACAGTCTCACTCCTATTCTGTCCAGCTCTCCAACCCATGAATTAGCAAATTTTCTCGGTCTTTCTTCTGCTCAACAAACTCTCTCCCTTAATTAATCTTTCCTTCATACTATGACTTAGACTGCTTTATATTCCGTGTGTCCAGGCATTATGACCCCAACGACCATTGAGTTTGGCTCTCTGTCACTCTTTTGGCTTTGGGGGAGACACTCGTTACAGGCACCCTGCCGTTTGTCTCCTCCATACACACATAAGACAAAATACTTATTGAAACGTTTTGCTGTATTTCAAGTGTTATTGATCTGTAGTATGAAAGACAAAAATCGTGATAGGTTGTCCTGTCATATAATTATTTCATATGAATTGTTGTATATCATAAATTTCGTGTTTCTAATATCGGTATATGTATTGTAGATGTATACTTTCCAACCCATTTTTGTGTTATTTACAGTCAACTTCAAATCGCTTAATAATCAGTTTGAAGTTCGAGTTAGATGCACTGTATAAGAATGTGTACATTACAGTTGTAACTTGTAAGGAAACAAGGCAATCTAGTAAATGCTAGTAAATGCTGTTCAATTTTGGTGTCCTTATCACAGAATGGACATAGATTCATTGGAGAGCGTACAACGTAGAATGGCAAAAATTATCCATATTAGAAATCATCCGTATGAAGAAAGGTTGAAGAAATTAGGCTTACATTCGTTAGAGAGACGCAGAGTTAGAGGGGATATGATAGAGGTGTTCAAGTGGGTTAGTGGGATTAATAAAGGGGACATGACAAATGTACTAAAGCTCAGTGATAGCGAACAAACTCGAACTAATGGTTTCAAATTAGATAAATTTCGTTTCAGAAAAGATATAGGCAAATATTGGTTTGGTAACAGAGTTGTAGATAGGTGGAATAGGCTACCGAGTGACATTTGTAGGATCGAGAACGATAGGGAGCTTTAAGATAAAATTAGATAGGCATATGGACAAGATGGGTTGGGTATGAGGGGGGATCTGCCGGTTGTAGATCCCCGTAATCTTGTTACGTTTTTGTGGGGTCGGTCCCCACCACCCCCACCACAATAACTACCACAACCACCACCACAATAACAACCATAACCACCACCACAATAACTACCACAACCACCACCACAATAACTACCACAACCACCACCACAATAACACCACAACCACCACAATAACACCACAACTACCACCACAATAACTACCACAACCACCACCACAATAACAACCACAACCATCACAATAACTACCACCACCACCACCATCACAATAACTACCACCACCACCACCACTACCACAACCACCATCACAATAACTACCACCACCACCACCACCACCATCACTACCACAACCACCACCACAATAACTACCACAACCACCACCACAATAACTACCACAACCACCACCACTATAACTACCATAACCACAACCACCACCACAATAACTACCACAACCACCACCACCACCACAATAACTACCACCACCACCACCACAATAACTACCACAACCACCACCACAATAACTACCACAACCACAACCAGGCACCATACCCACACCACACACCATTAAAATAAAGTCGTCTATTAGTAGCCAGAATAAACTGTCAAAACTGGTCATAATCCTCTCAATGGGTTATTAAAGATAGTTATTTTGTATTTCCTTCCTAGACGTCCTTACTAAACTGCATAAAATCGTCTAATAATAGCCAGAACATAATGAAGGAACGCGTCATAGTATCCAAGGGGTTACTTATATCACCCATATGTCTCACCTTATTTCAGCCTATTTCCTTCCCATTCTCCTCTCAGCCCGTCCGCTATTCGTCAAATACCACCTCCAGTCTCTTTCCGCACTTCTGGCACTCGAATATCGCGCACAAATAACAAAAATAACTACGGGAAGAGCAAAGCGTCTTTACCAAGCGTCACCGTCTCTGGGAATCAAGCGAGAGTCTATAGTCCTCAACCTGGACACATATACACAATAAAATAAATATCCGGCTTAAAAATCAACTAAACAATACAAACGTTAACTCAATATCATAATGTTGTTTATGGGAAGTGATAATAATTATAAGGACCACCTAGAGTTAAATATGGAAGGTGATTTGATATGCCTAACCCGGTGGGTTCCCGGATGTCACGCGTTTCCCGCCAAGACCAAGGAATGCTGGGAAGCTCTCGTTTTCTGTGAAAATGTATAATTTTGCTTGATCTGAATATAGGGTTATACTGTATCATGTACACTAGCGCGGTTATATATACCGATGGGTATATACAGTATATATATATACGCATATGGACGAGATGGGTTGGGTATGAGGGGGATCTGCCGGGTGTGGGCCAATCGGCGCTTAGCAGATTCCAGTAATCTCGTGTTAATCTCTGACCGTTTTGTTGGGGTCAGTACTCAAGGTATTATTGAGTCAATTGGGCCTATAATTTGGCCTTGTAATTGGGGTTGGGCGTGACAGGGATCTGCCTTGTGTGGGCCGATCGGCTTTTTGCAGACTCCCATTTTCTTATGTTCGTATATTAGAAACACGAAATTAATAATATACAACAATTCATATGAAATATACGACAGGACAACCTATCATTATTGTTTGTGTTCATACTACAGATCTAAAAGCTTTAGAAGACAGCAAAATGTTTCAATAAGTATTTTGTTTTCTTATGTGTGTATGAATGTTCTTATGCGTGTATGAAGGAGACAAACGGCAGGCTGAGTGCAACGAGTGTCTCACCCAAAGCCAAAAGAGTGACAGGGAGCCAAATTCAAGGGACGTTTCGGTCAAAATGCCTGGACACAAGGAATATATAGCAGTCTAAGTCATATGATGAAGGAAAGATTAATTAAGAGATAGAGTTTGTTGAGTAGAAGAAAGACCGAGAAGAACACTGAAGGTTGTAATACTGATAGAAGAGTGAAATATTTCACAGTCTTTGCTTGTCAACTGGTCAACACAGAACGAAAAGGAACTTGATAACTAAAATGCATAAATGGAAAGATTATAGAGCATTCAAATAAAAAACACAAAAAAAACATAAACAGTGTTCTTCTTGTTAGCATTTCAATAAATTACGATTGATAATTATGTAGGACTTTTGAGGTTAGAGTATTTGACAAAAACACAGGAATCAGTGCACAGGTACAGTCTATTTCCGGAAATTTTCGATCGACAGTTATGTTTGTGGCAGCACTATGAGGCGCTATTATGTATATAATTGACAACTATACTGAGTTTGAATGATATAATGACCATGATATACATTCTAATAATAACATATATTTAGAAGCTTCCAAAATTAACATTAGATATTCCAGAATATAGTTGCCCAGAAAAGTGGCCGGGGAAAGGTGACCGGGTTAATTCTATATAATTATTATACCTTCTCCTCTTACTCTAATCCTTCTAATCGGTCACGTCATTAGTCTCCTCACACACTATAACACAGGACAGTCCTAGTTGTACAATGCTTCACTAGTATTGTTATATATTTTCTATGATTTGCTCCTTGAATATGAGCTATATATACTCTCTCTCTCTCTCTCTCTCTCTCTCTCTCTCTCTCTCTCTCTCTCTCTCTCTCTCTCTCTCTCTCTCTCTCGAATTGGCTTGGTATTGAGCTGGTATGGTGATGAAACCGACTGGTGAAGAATAGGTCTGGTCATGAGATGGCATGGTGTTGAGGTGACTCGTCTTGTTTGTGTGGTGAGATGGCACGGTGTTGAGATGTCTAGCATCCTAGAGTAATGTACTGTACACCCTATGTGGTGGATTGTGTTCTTTTATTTCATAAATTTTATTTTATTAAGCGTTGTTTCCACATAGCGATTTTGATAAGTTAATTTGACTTTATATTGTCCTTGTCCCAGTTTTGGTTTGTTTAGTTTGCAAGTTTTACATGTGTGGGGAGGTTCCACCCATACCGAAATTCTCGAAGCGGTAAAGTCAACGCATTTTGTCTCATCAATTCACCTCCTCATACTAATTGCCCACAATCTCTCTCCGTCTTCTACCGCTATTACAATAATCAATATTCTTCAAAGCTTTCTCAGTGTATACCTGACACTCACCGTTCAACACTTTCCCACCCCTATTCTGTCCAACTCTCTAACTCGAGAGTGAACCAATTTCTCAGTCTTTCTTTTACTTAACAAGTCAGCTCTGCAACTCTCACCCTCAATCTGTCTTTCCCTCATCCTATAACTTAAACTACTTCAAGTTCCGTGTGTCCAGATATTTTAACTTTAAAGTACCTCAAATTTGGCTCTGTATCACTTTCAACTTTAAGGGTGACACTTGTTACAGACGGATTTGCCTTTTGTCTCTTTCACACACATGGAAAATAAATCAGTGTTTTATTCAATAAGGCATAAGAAACAACATCCTTCTTGTACCCATTTAACCCTTTCAAGCAGAGGGCGATTATACTTGTATTCGAACTAACACGGGAATATTTTATGCAGCTTAGGATGGATCTCTAGGCATCAAAGGTTCAATACAATCTTAATTACTCCTAACCCATAGGTCATTTCTAAGCTCAGTAATGGGGAAACTGAAAAACATGTGAGAAAGGTACCATCTAATTGAGAGGATTAAGATTAGGGACACAAACCCCAGTCATTGATTTTAATTGTCAACTCACACCCATATTCTGTCCGTCTCTGTCTCTCTCTGTCTCTCTGTCTCTCTCTGTCTCTCTGCCTCTCTCTCTCTCTCTCCAGTAGAATGAGGTACGAGGGCCCGTCTGTCAACCCACACCCATATTCTGTCCGTCTCTGTCTCTCTCTGCCTCTCTCTGTCTCTCTGTCTCTCTGCCTCTCTCTCTCTCTCTCCAGTAGAATGAGGTACGAGGGCCCGTCTGTCAAGGTGTCAAATCTGTGGGTCTTTAAAACTCCCTCTCGATGTCTCGGTCGTCATGGCCAGTGTTGTGGTAAGGAGATTTGACTAAACCCACCGAGATGGGGCAGAAACTTGGTATATATGCGGTGGAAGGCTGGCTGTGTTATACGATCAAAATATATTGAATGGTGGTATTAACTTGAATATAATTGGTATTACGAATTCTACCATCATAAATAATCTGTAAAGAGCATTAAATCATACCACCCTTTCTCAGAAGCTGAACAGATAGCACCGCAGATATTAATCAACTTAACCTTAAACTTAGCTTAGTCTAATGTAAAGCATAATATTCCAATTGTAACATATATTTGTTAATAAAACAAAACGATATATAGGCATCCTAGAGGAAGAATACCCTATGCGTGTGTCTTGTTTGTCCGAGGTCGAATTTTAGTCTGATGAGGATCGTGGAGGATTACATTTGGGGGCTTTTGAGGGGATCTTGAGTTATTCTGTGTTAATAGAGTTAATGGTATCTATTCGGGTATCAAATGGAGGTAACGGTCAGGTTTCGTCAATATCCACCCATTCGTTTTCGAAATGTTTTACGAACACACACACACACACACACACACACACACACACACACACACACACACACACACACACTAGTTACAATAATATACTTGTGCTCTACGCTTCTGGGTAACACATGAACATCGAAGGTGTTATGTGTGGATGTAGGGTGTCAATCAGAAAAAATATGAAGTTACTTTAGATAATATAAACGACCCTAACCCAGATGAATTAAAAAACAAATGTCTCTCCTCCGGGTCCTCCTAGCTCTGTTGTCTGGTCAGGAGGAGGCTGGAGAGGTTTTCTGACACGTTGATATGCGGGATGGAACGGTATGAATGGAGGAGAGTGATGTGGAGTGCTAAAAATGAGGAAGTTGATGTCACAGGGTACGCAGATATACCTTTAAATGCTCTCTCTCTCTGTCTCTCTCTCATAAAGTTCCATGGCAGATTCCACACCTAATCTTCGGTTCTCCTTTCGCTGAGGTTCAGAAAAAAATATAATTGACTGTCTTAAACAAAAAAATATAATTGACTGTCTTAAACAATAAAATATAATTCTATCTATCTATCTATTGCCTGACGCCGTGATCCCCGAAGGGGTGGCCACGAACGAACCGCCCCCATGCACCTCTGTCCCCAGTCAGTCGACGCCCCTCCCCCCAACCAGCACCACCTTCGTTCATGTACTTCCTCACTCCATCCTTCCACCTCATATTCGGTCTACCTCTCCCCCTCTGTCCCTCCACCTCGCTCTCATACACCCTCTTAGTCATTCTCTCGCTTTCCATACGTTCCATATGGCCGAACCATCTCAAGTTGTTCCTTTTCACACTTTCCAGCACATAAAATATAATTGACTGTCTTAAACAATAAAATATAATTGACTGTCTTAAACAATAAAAACGAGTAGAGACAATTACATTCTGAATTGAATTTTTTTTAAGATAATGTTATGATTATGGTTGTGGATGATACAGTTGCATTGTGGATTATGGTTGTGGATGATACGGTTGCATTGTTGATTGAAATACTACGAAGTAACGTTATATTTACGATTTGATTGAACACTAATGATACCCGGTACATGAATTTTAATAATTAAGGTGTAGACAAAGAACGATTTGTATATTGCCTGAACTTAACTGAGGTCAAGACTAATACATCTTCATACATACACGCAGAACAAAAATATATCAAGGAATGTGAGGCAACCCACACATTCGGTAGTTCGAATGTGTCAAAGCAAGAAAGGAGGTAGCATGTGGTAAGGAAGGGAATTAAAGAAGAAGGAAGAGAGTCGGGGTTTAACCAAACATGATTAAGATTGTGTACGATATAAAGAGTTTTGTTGGCATATAGCATACATGGTTTAGGATGAAATAGTTAACTCTTTGAGCAGTATGATGTGTTATAATGTTTATGCTGGCTATCAATCGATGATTTTTACAGCTTAGCAAGGATATGTGGCTGTTAAAATCGCAAAAACTATCAATGAACCCTCTGCCTTCCGTATACCCTTCCTAATCTGAATATAGCCGTCTAAAAATAGCCAGATAATAGAAAAGAAATTTCCTCATAATATACTGAAGCGATAAAAGTCCGGACTGAAGCACGTTAGCTCCAGACTGGAACACATATAAAGACAAAAACACATGAAGTGAAGGTGTCAGGGCTTAACCCAACATGCTGGAGAGTGAACTAATACAGAAATATGATCCTTTGTACGGACAGGCAGCGTAAACATACAGTACATACATGCAGAACAGAACAAGGCCAGTAATGAAACTTACCCTGGAAGAAGATCGAGCCACAGCCAATCGGACATCACAGGTTTCCATTTTCGTCTTGGTGTGACGGAACTTGCCCAAGAATCCAAGGGCAATCCTGAATTTTTTTTTATATGATTAATACACTCCCATGGAAACATTTATATATTCTTAAATAAAGAAGATTCGTTTTACAAAATATCCAGTACCTTCGCTTTTTATAAATTGGGAACCAAAATCATTGTAAGGCGGGACTAATACAAATATGGCTTAAATCAAATATAATGTTGATTGAAACATTAATAATTTCTGGAGTAACAATAAAAACAAGGTTCAGACTGTAAAACGGAAAATAACAAAACAAGGTCCAACACGGTTAAATATATTATCAAATAAGGTCCAACACGGTTAAATATATTATCAAATAAGGTCCAACACGGTTAAATATATTATCAAATAAGGTCCAACACGGTTAAATATATTATCAAATAAGGTCCAACACGGTTAAATATATTATCAAATAAGGTCCAACACGGTTAAATATATTATCAAATAAGGTCCAACACGGTTAAATATATTATCAAATAAGGTCCAACACGGTTAAATATATTATCAAATAAGGTCCAACACGGTTAAATATATTATCAAATAAGGTCCAACACGGTTAAATATATTATCAAATAAGGTCCAACACGGTTAAATATATT
Organism: Paralithodes platypus; assembly: GCA_032716605.1. Lineage (NCBI taxonomy): Eukaryota > Metazoa > Arthropoda > Malacostraca > Decapoda > Lithodidae > Paralithodes > Paralithodes platypus. Next base: position 61,207,109 of record CM064572.1, read on the forward strand.
ATCAAATAAGGTCCAACACGGTTAAATATATTATCAAATAAGGTCCAACACGGTTAAATATATTATCAAATAAGGTCCAACACGGTTAAATATATTATCAAATAAGGTCCAACACGGTTAAATATATTATCAAATAAGGTCCAACACGGTTAAATATATTATCAAATAAGGTCCAACACGGTTAAATATATTATCAAATAAGGTCCAACACGGTTAAATATATTATCAAATAAGGTCCAACACGGTTAAATATATTATCAAAATTAATAAGGTCCAACACGGTTAAATATATTATCAAATAAGGTCCAACACGGTTAAATATATTATCAAATAAGGTCCAACACGGTTAAATATATTATCAAATAAGGTCCAACACGGTTAAATATATTATCAAATAAGGTCCAACACGGTTAAATATTATCAAATAAGGTCCAACACGGTTAAATATATTATCAAATAAGGTCCAACACGGTTAAATATATTATCAAAAAAGGTCCAACACGGTTAAATATATTATCAAATAAGGTCCAACACGGTTAAATATATTATCAAATAAGGTCCAACACGGTTAAATATATTATCAAATAACTAAGTAGGGGAGGTGTGGTTGAGTGCAGATAACACTGGACATGAAATCCTCCAGACTAAAATATTGTGTGTCAATTAGTGCTGTACTTAATTCCAGTATTTCATAATAAACCCACCAATAAGCCATCAACATTCACTTCTTGTTGCCAGTATGGTAGTAATGAACAGTATAGGTATCACCCATGACTCAATAAATACAATTGGCTGCAGCCCGGGCCATACTGAGCAACAAGGATTAGGCCCTGGTGGACCCACTTCAGTATGAATCTATAGGTTCGAAGAATAATTATGTACGAATGTCAGGCAGTGGTGTATGTGTGAGGCACTACACATAATTAAGGGCGATTCACACAAGCGTTTTCCGTTTCCACCCCCAGGTGAAAGCTGGGAACATTTGCCACGCATTGTTCGACGAGCATGAAAAAGCGTTCACACGGGGCAACCGATTGAAAGCATTTTTGCCGGTTTTTAGTTTTACACTACGGCGGGTCCCATGCGTCTGATATTACTCTGCGCTCCCATATTAATTCACAAAGTGATATTAGTGCATCTTTGGGCCAGTCACAAGATCGGATGCGTTATGCTTGGACAGTCATATGAAGAGCCGAAGATAAACCTGATAACTAATGCTTAGGCTATATTTGAATACTCGTGGGCTGTGTGTGTGTGTGGGGGGGGGGGGGGGGGGAGGCTTGGGTTGGACGTAAACAAACGCAATACTAAACGACTTTCGTTTTTCGAAACTCCAAGCCTTTAGATTGGAACAATACGAAATAACAGGACACGGGAAACTCGAGAAGCCATCGTGTTGGTTCCTCCAATTTCCAGGGGAAAATGAGATTCCATCGAAATTAGAGTTTCCAGTCACCTGTTTTCATTGGTTGACTGGAAAAAACACGCACGTGTGGAGCGCCCTTTATGAAAGAAACTAAGCTGTCTCCCAACTCCCCCACCTGTGTCATGGCCGATAGACTTCGATGTCCACCAAACATTGAATCCACATAGTAGAACCAATGTTTCTAGAATTTAACTATAACACAAAACCGAACCAGTTCCTTGGTTTTAAAGGGTATGGGTGTGGGTGGGCGGTGATGATGAAGGTTGGTGGCCCGGGCGGCCGGCTCCCCAGCGCCCAAGGTCAACTAGGGCGGGGTACAAAAAGGTCAGGTTCGTGGTCATCGCTCACCCCGCCGCTTTTCACAATCCCGTAATTGTGATCAAGAGTTCAATTGGGCCGTCTGGCTTGTCTTACGGAGGAGGAGCCGGCTTGGGTTTCGATCCTCTTTCAGCTATTTTTGTTTTTAATGTTCTATTTCTTGGATAGGCTGGGTACTTCATAGCATAACATTGCAGAACTTCCTGGATAGCTCAACTGACAAGACCATTTTAACCAGTATATCTCAACCAAGGGCAAATACTAAATACCTAACTTTACTTAATGACATACCGTAATCTAATAATGTTGGTTGAGTAGGCATTGGTTGAGAACAACTGGTTAAGGTGTCTGGCCACCAAATCCATATATGACACAGAGACTTTGAAGCCTATATCAAATGCATAGTCTTATAGCTAAATTGGTTCAACGTACAGTATACAGATGATCCAAACCATAATACCCGGTACTTTGTATTAAGAGGGCTTCCCAAACTGAATTATGTTGTGTGTGTGTGTGTGTGTGTGTGTGTGTGTGTGTGTGTGTGTGTGTGTGTGTGTGTGTGTGTGTGTGTGTGTGTGTGTGTGTGTGTGTGTGTGTGTGTGTTTGTATGTAATGTGTGTGTGTGTGTGTATTGTGTGTATGTGCGTATGCGTGTTTGTATGTAATGTGTGTGTGTGTGTGTATGTGCGTATGCGTGTTTGTATGTAATGTGTGTGTGTGTGTGTGTGTGTGTGTGTGCGTGTGTGTGTGTACAGTCTCCTCCAAGTGTTCCGTTACCATAACAACAATGTTTGTAATAACATGAGGCTATATTGCAAAACCAATATACATTTTCTTTATCTACGTTAGTAATGTCATGCTTACCTTTAATATAGTAAGTTATGTAACAGTACAGATTACTTGAAGTGGAATACAGACAGTCACATTACATAACACTATCTGGTCCGACGTCTTGTACGTTATTATGATATTTTGCCAAATTGTTATTGAGGATTCAGTTTGCTTTTGCCATTTTCGAGCAATGTACAGTATATTAGTATATTAGTTATTTTAGTGCACCAATATTTTGATATATTTCTGTCTACCACAAGACGATGTTATCCAGTCAAGGAAGGACACGTTATCGCCTCAGGGTTAATCACTACCATAAACAGTACATCCTGAGCTCGGATAATATTATGGACATTTGCGGATAATAACCATCATGGAGAAGACACTGATAAGAACAAATAATGGTGAGAGAACGGAGAGAAAAAAATACCGGGGCGATGACATGAAAATGAGAGTAATTGAGAAGAATAAAAACACAGAACGAGTGATTAAGATCCGTAGTGAACAGGATTTAAAAAACAAAAATAAAAATAATAATAATAAAATATCCTGCAACTCGGTGAATGAAAAAGAAAGGTCTTGAACTTGGAGTCGTCAATCTTTTGGTATATCATTTTGAACGTAAATTAAATAATAAACATGTTGAATCTTTTTAGCCACTTTTCAATCACAGAAATACCGAAACATAATTGGCAATATTAGCAAGAAAAGAAAAAAATATGGTAATAATACACATTATGACTCAGCACCTAAGTGTATAGCCAACCTCTAAAATATAAGGGCAAAGACGATTAACCCATTCAGTATTGGGACGCAATTCTTATGTCTCTACACGGAATCAAGCCAAATCATTCATCCTCCTTTAAGACAGGTTGAATGAGAGCAAACTTCCAGCAAGAAGGAAAGACCTTAGATGAAAGACAGAGACGAAAGAGTTTGCCTAGGCAGGAAAGACACAGAATAAAAGGTTTTGAGTACAACAGGAAGAACACCATCCGATCCATATGCCTTCAAAGTTTTAAACCCAGAGAAGGCCGAAAATACATCCTCAGAAGAGAATATGACATTAGGCATAAGTAGGAGAGAGGGGGTTGGTGAGGGAAGAATAACACCAGAATCATCCAAGGTGGAGTTTTTAGCAAAAGTTTGAGCTACGAGTTCAGCTTTGTCACCACCGCTACGGTGGTGCCGCCGTCAGAGTGGAAAAGAGGAGGAAGTAATATTGTTGGAGAGGTTTTTGGTTAGATGCCACAAAGGTTGGGAAGAGCTTGGTAAGTTCAGAACATTTATTATTGATGAAAGAGCTTTTAGCAAGACGATAAACAGATTTGGCTTGATTCTGGGAAGAAACATAAAAAGTATGAAATTCTTGAGCTTGCAGGCGACAGTACTGTTTGCATGCTTCTTCCTTATTGCAGATAGCTGTAGAACAAGCGTGAGTAAAACAAGATTTGTGTGAGTTAGTATGAGAAAAATAATATGTATGCTTCCATGCCCGTAAGGATTACCTCAGTAATAGGCTCGGCACTCTCTAAGGGTCCCCGGCCTCAGAAGCAAAAACCATTCCAGCCACAATCAAAGAAGTACTGCCAAAGAGCCTCCCAGTTGGCAGCACCAATATGCCACAAGGTGCCGCCGGCTGTTGGAGTCAGAAGGCCGTACTGGAGAGATAGGACAGGTAACAGAGAAGGTTATGATCGGAGAATCCCAACGGAGGGAGAAGATCTACAGTGTAAGCAGAAGGATTAGAGGTTAGAAATAAGTCAAGGATGTTGGGCCGATCTCTAGGGCGGTCCTGGATACGCATAGGGTGCTGAACTAACTGCTCTAGGTAATTTAGGATTGAAAGATGTAGGCTTGTTCACCAGGTTGGTCAATGAAATGAGAGGAGAGCAGAGATGAAGTCAAATGAGGTCAGAAAAATGAGGTGGTGGTGAGCATTAAAATAACCTAAGATGGAGATTTCAAAGTAGGGAGAGATGGATAGAAGAAAGAGTACAATCGCCAGTACATGTCGCTGGAACAAAATATTATGATAAACTTGAGGCAGTGATCATGGATTTAGGGATAACACTGACTCGTGGAATGTGGTCAAAGGGAATGGTTCAACATTGTTTGCCACCTACTTAGACTCGTTCAATTAAATGTATACTGTTCATCACTGTAGGCGATTCAACATATGCAGTGTTGCTGTATTTACTATTTAGTGAACACTGAGTGTAAACTGAATCAAAAGCTATCGATATAATTATTATTTATGTTGATTAAACTTATTCACCGCCTTGTTTCCATATTTCCATAGTTCAGAAGTGCCCAAGAATACAATTGTACGTCCCTCCCTCCCTTCCTCCCTCCCTCTCCCTCTCTCTCTCTCTCTCTCTCTCTCTCTCTCTCTCTCTCTCTCTCTCTCTCTCTCTCTCTCTCAGCAGTACCTTCCTCTTTTTACCCGTGGTATGAACGCAGCGAGAACATATCTGTAATAAAAACTGTCACCCGGGTGGTCCAGAAGAAGGCCCAAGAAGTTGGAGGAGGAGAAGGAAAATAACAACAAGAAAGAGGAAGAGGAGAAAGAGAATACTAAGAAAACCAAAAAGGCGATACGGTAAGTGGAGGAAGAGGAGGACAATAAGAACAAGAAAGAGGAAGAGAATAATAAGAAAAGCAAAAAGGAGATACGTTAAGTGAATGTAATCGTATTGTACAAGCGCTATTCAAAACTAACAACGCAACATTCAAAGCTAAGGTCAGTAGATCATGGCAGATTGTCAGGTGAAGGAGTAAAAACAACTTCAGGATGCGAAAACCATTTGAACAATTTCAGGATGCGAAAACCATTTGAATTTATAGTAAGCTAACACGAATGTAATGTAATCTTAAGAAAAATAAATTATGCATATATATATATATATATATATATATATATATATATACCGGTATATATATATATATATATATATATATATATATATATATATATATATATATATATATATATATAATATATATATACCGGTATATATATATATATATATATATATATATATATATATATATATATATATATATATATATATATATTGTTAATATAGATAATAAGCACACCTATGTCGTGACACCGCCATACAAATATTAATTTATAACACATAGCCGTAACAAAACTAGTACGCATATACTATAAGTGTATATATATACAAGTTTTTCGTGTAAAATATTTAAACAAAATTGTGATTTTTCCAACACATTAATGATGCAAATTAAATTTGTGTTCGATAATGAATACTAAATCGGTATGTTCATATTCATTATTTTACACATAACCAAGTTTGCTACGAGTTTTATTATGAACGAAACATTGTTCATGGCATGGTTCTATTAACTAAGTGAAGTGATTCGTGCCTCTGAGTTTGACTATTTCGTTACAGTACTATACTACTTTTTCTTTAAGGGCAAACACTCTACACCAGGTATTATAGAGATAGCCGGTTTGCCAGTTATAACAGAAAACCGATTACGGCGGGTTGCTGTGGCCTGATGAAGTCCATCCGCCTCTCTCTTTTGCCTTGGGGTGGGTGTTTGACTGTATCTCTATATTTTTCATATATCTATATTAATTTCAACTCTTTTCACATGTGTGTTTATCACGTGCATGTGCGTGTGTATCATGTGTATGTGTGTGTACTATGTGTGTGTGTGTTTGTGTAGGTATGCTATGTGTGTGGTGTATATGTGTGTGTGTACTTGTTTGTAAGTATGTGTGTGGTTCTCGTGTGACTCCCCCCGTTGTCAGAGTCTCAGGCTATAGTCTCTGCCTTCGGGACTTGGCCTATAAACATCATACCACCGCTCTAGGCTCATATAAACATCATACCACCGCTCTAGGCTCATATAAACATCATACCACCGCTCTAGGCTCATATAAACATCATACCACCGCTCTAGGCTCATATAAAGTACAGGTTATAGTACTCAATAACATAAAACAAAAATGCAATACAACCTGTGTGGGTATAATATACTAATAGCTTGGCTATCAAAAAGGACTTGACATATATATATATATAATAGATATTAAAATTGACAGCGATATCAATATTTGGAGAGGAAATTATGCCCATACAGTGTGTCTATAAAATGTGATACTATATGTTTTGGTCTGTACTCCTTATGATTATTTTTTATTTTTTCAGGGTTGATTGTGAAGACGTGGGACACTTAAAATACCCGAATTAATAATCACCACCATACAAGTTCAAAAAGGAAAAAGAAAAGGAGAAGAAGGGGGGGGGGGGGGAGATTCAAACAGCATAACCAAAGAGACACACACAGCAGGGAAAAATAATGGAGACAGACCAACGAAGGAGAGACTCAGATAAAACCAACAAAGACGAAAGAAGGAGACACAAAGATAAAAAGAACGAAGAGCCCAGAAATACCAGCACACTACCATCACTCAACAAACAAAGATAAAACCAGGAACAAGGACCAGCGAACAACCATGGAGTAGGAATATTCACGACCATCAAAGAAACCAAATGCAGCACCAAAACCATAGAAGGCGACTAAAACCATAACAAAATCCTCAACACATGGTCACCCCGATTCTGCCTTCACACCCTTACATCAGAAGAAACGAGACACCCGAATTGCCACCATAAATCCTCCTCTACCAACCACACCAGGCAAGACCATTCAGACCACCATCAATAACCACAAGGCTCCAAAGAAGAAGAAAGTGTACAGTCAGAAACAGAAGGACCAACACAGAAACACAACAAAGGAGCAGTTGCGCCGTTCTTCCGCGCAGAGGCCGACCCACCAGCCCGCGAACTTCTAAGGGGCCTTCTTAATCCCCCAAGAATACACCCCCCTGTACTTATGACCTTCTGACCTCCGTATACTTGACCTAGGACATAGCAGCCAAAGTCGTCACTACCCCGACGAAAACCAAGGTAAAGCAAACCATTCTAGGGCTTGGTTTACTTACATGTAAGCTATCAAGTCATAAAATTAACCCTCCCATTCAAGTAAAGATTGAAGCCATGGTGAATATCTTTCAAGGTCTGAGGAGTTCTTTTCCCTATTAAGGAATTAATATTATCACATGCCATTGTATAGTGCTTAATATTAAAATCTTTATTAGGCTGCACCTTTGATATTAGAAGCATAACCGCAAGGACATGTCCCCACCTTACTTCTTTTGCCAAAACCGCACTCTTAAAACTATAGAAAGATACTTGCCATGGTAAAGGTCATTCTCATAGTTTGGGCTTTGTGAGACACCTTCTAAATAACGGCACTCTACATAATTATAGAAGTCCATACTGTATCTGTCCAACACCATGGTCAAGGACATATGCAGTAAAAAGGTCTAAACACCGAACCTGAGTTCTTTGACCCTCTTATAAAGGTCAGTGGGAGATCGAGTGAAACTAGTAAGCTCATGATCTTACTATTTCCTCGCGTTAGCCCGATACCTTGTCGCTGTGTTATGATACTAGAGACGCTGTATTAAAGACCCTAAGTCAAGAGTACCGAAACGGAACTTCACCACCGATTACTATAAAGGTCAGAATAGACGAGCAATAGTAGCCTAGGACATGTCCTTGCTCACGCTCGCGTTAGTCCGATGAAAGTACCCTATGTTATGACATTAAGGAGCTATCATTCAAGACCCAAAACCAACTAATCCATCTGTATCCCAAACTACACCATCCACACGGCAGGACCACCTAAGCGGCTCGACGGAAACTAAACGACCGGACCTGATAACTCTCATCTCTACCTAGACTGTACTCATCACTCCAGACCTGCAAAGTGTTATATTAGGAGTGAAACTTAAACCACTTTAACTCATGCACCAGTGCTATCCCGGTATAATAACTTAGGAAAATAGAGTGACTGCATGACTCTGTTTTATTCTTACACCAGGGCGACCAGGTGAAATGCTTATAGTGGGGCGGCATAGCTCAAAATATCAGAAGGATTGTTCATTTTGTGATAAAAGTATCAAAATTGGCACACACAATCAAATAGTCAATATAATCAAAATTAGATATTGGGACATCATAGGTTTACTCTACATTGGCTTTGGCAGCCCCCTATCAATTACTTTCCATTAGAGTTCTTAAGCACTAATTTTTGCCCCAAACTGTATACCATAGTAGAGATGTCAAACTAGTTTCAAATGACTTGTCTGGATATGGTAAAAACTTATATTCAGATAATGTTTAATTAATGTTATTTTATCGTTTACCACTAATGCCATAATTCCTCCCTCGAACACATTTGCACTCTCATTTCCTTTCACTTCTTCACCCTTAGCTAATTGGATTCTGCCTCAGGTCATTCACCACCTTTATTTTAATTAACTCATTTATACTCAGTCACTGCAGCGAGTCTAACAAGAGGTGGTGGCTACCGCAAAACAATTGATCTCGACTGAAGGAAATATTGGTTGGTCACTGCAGTGAGTTTAACAAGAGGTGGTGGTTACCGCAAAACAATTGATCTCGACTGAAGGAAATATTGGTTGGTCACTGCAGTGAGTTTAACAAGAGGTGGTGGCTACCGCAAAACAATTAATCTCGACTGAAGGAAATAATTGGTTAGACGGTAAAGCACTAGCCCCCCTCAATTCCAATCCAATAATAGGAGAGAGGGAGATTGATTTGATATTTTTTATAATACTGATATCAATTAAGTGATACACATGGACTTTTACATGTGTTAACCAATGGTCCTTAACCCACTGCACCCCAGCGACGCACATTATGCGTCGCCTATGTATGTAATGCACAGTCCAGCAACGCAACGGTTGCGTCCACCCTAATTACTCTTGTCCTATAGCACCTAGAGGGTTCAGATTTGTATGGGAACTACTTTAGGATCTCACGGAACAATACCGATGGTTGGCAACCCTCCAAGTCCTGACGCGTGCGTGTGGGCGCACATTTTCCAGTATATTGTCTTCCCATCACCCCATGTTAATTGTTACTTTCCCCGCTCCCCGAGACCCCCAAATGACCTAGGTGAGCGGTTTTATGTTATTTTTCCTTCATTACTAACTCATCCCATGTATTTTCTGGAATAACAAAAATATGGACAAGTGGCTGGTCCTGGAGTGTACTTTTATATTAAATCACTTCAGATCAGATCAGATGAAGTATTGAGGGATAAGCCTTTACAACGGCACCTCGTATTTACATTCTACTTTTCCTATTTTTCTGAAGCGTGTAGAGAGGGGAGAAGGGGTGTTGGAGAGAGAGGAAGCTGTTGGAGTGGCTTTTTTATGTGTGTTTAGTCTGTATACGTCGTCAGGATGTTCCCTGACTGGGTGCGAGCATGTCAAACATGCTAGGACGTACTACCACACCCACTAAATGTCCACCGTGGCAGGGATTCGATCCCGGGTCTTGCAGATTCACACGTGAGCGTGCTCACCACTCGACTGGGAGACTAAGAGTAGAACAGAGTACACAAACTAGATATATAAGGTTTTATTGGTTAAGTTACAAACAGATTGAACATATAATATACAAGAGTGAAGCTTACTAAGTGACTGATCAACATGACTAGAGAACAAAAGGTGACAAACAATAATAATGAAAATGGCACAAGTAAACAAATGTAATGTGTACATTACAATAGATGGGTAGAACCTGTAAAATACAATTAGATAATATGGTGTGAGGAATTGGAGGAAACTAAGTCTGGAATGTAGGTAGCGTGGTATAGTTTGGAGGTTTTACGGTAATCAAATATACATATCTTCGTTCACATAAATGGAGACGTTCATGAGAGCTCCATTATTAATATATTCGGTATAGGGGTGTGGAATGTATGAATTTACGTGAATTAAGAAGGTCCCTGAAAGGCAAGGACGAGACTTTGTACTTTGCACTACAACTAATACTCTTTCCTGGAGTCACAGGTATGAGGTAAGCTGGGGCTGAACACTTCTCGTGGGTAGTAGAGAAATGCTGGGTGCTGAACATCTATTTCTCACCCACTGCAGGTCCAGGAGCTTTTGTCTTCCTGCATATCTTCTTGCGTGTGGTTGGCGATCTCACAGGGGGAGTCACTTTGGTAGAGTATTTATTTACTACCTTCTCGTCTGGGCTTAAGGAAGGACACTGTGAGTCCGATCTTGCACCCTGAGTTTGTTGCTCCTGTGAGGTACTAAGTGGGCTTGTCGAGGTGGTAAGATGAGACGGTACTGAGGTACTCAGACATGGAATTTTGCCAACAAGGTAATCGGTCAACCCTTCTTGAGGTACCTAGAGAAGAGCGCTTTCCTTGGTGTAGGTGGGATACCGATGGTTGGTCCAGGCGAGGTATGTCTCGCATTTCCGCTACACCTGGGGGACTTGGTGGTACAAGCTTGAAGGTCTCCTTTTCCTTTTTCTGAGGCCTGCCTTTGTGACCTTTTTGCTTTGATGACTCAGGTGGGTGCGAAATAAAAGGCAGGATGACAGGTAAGGGTGGTAGAGGATTCCTGTGAGACCTGGAGGGCGGGGTGAGTGACTTAGTTGCTGGGAGCAGGGCTTGTGATGTCAGCAGCTACGTAGAGGATATGGCTGGTAGGGGGTACTGTGGGATTCTCTGGGGTGTTGCAGGGCTGGGGGGGGGGGGGGGGTGATTGCGAGGCATGATGAGGTTGAATCAGGCATAACACTTATTATGTATGAAATAAAATGGAAAGAGAGACCTATTGCCGATTATTATTTGTAACATACAAAGTCATATGTAAAACAAATATCACACTACCCAAGATTTGAACCCTGAACCCCATAAACTTGGAGAACATGCTCACCACTACACCACACTGACCTACAAGTGCCTCTGCAACATGCCAGACAACCGGTGGCCAGGATTAGTTTATCTAGGTTATAACGCTATTTATATATTTCATGCTGCAACCCAGCACTAGTGAACTACTGCCCAGTGGAACAAACACCAACCAGCCATATCCTCATCCTCTCTCTCTCTCTCTCTCTCTCTCTCTCTCTCTCTCTCTCTCTCTCTCTCGCTCGCTCGCTCGCTCTCGCTCTCTCCTGGCGACACGCGAGGCCTCATAAATCAGCCTCATAATTGTAACTGACGGCAATTACGATGGGGCATTATATGAACGGCATCTATGGAGGGTAGTCTGACATGCCTAACGTCATTTGTTATTACCTTAATATACGCCATGTTGCATGCAGTCTACTGTATACCTCACGCACCTATCATTGCTAATCTGGAATCACAAGAGTATATTTACCGGCAGAGCTAATATATTAATTAAACAAAAATTACGTGGAGTAATAATATATATTATATATATATACCGGTATATATATATATATATATATATATATATATATATATATATATATATATATATATATATATACCTCAGCCAGTATTCGAACACAGTTAATTCAGAATGAAATCCCGCTCGGCCACGGCATGATAAAAGCTTACCAACCTTTTCCTATATACAGTATATAATTATAAACGTTGAAGAAGGGCAATCCTACTTGGGAAAGTTAACTCCATACCAAGTCGTAGTACCCATGTTTCAGAGTACACTATATGAGAATTTTACAGAAAGTCCCATGCAAATTGGGGTGAAGCGATTTCATTTTTCTCTTGTCAAGCATAGCGATATAATCTATATGTAGAATATCTCACAAATACTGCGGTTCGAATCCTGGCTGAGGCCTAACATTCTATTTATGAAACTCATGCGTATTTGTGAGAACATAATTATATATATATATATACAGTATATATATATATACAGTATATATATATATATACAGTATATATATATATACCGGTATATATATATATATATATATATATATATATATATACGGTATATATCATATATCTCATCACTGTCATTGTTCCTGTTTAAAGGACAATATTAGGACCGTATTACATTATGCTGAATTTATGTTTACTATTACATTAGTTGGAGCATATTAATGTAGTTAAATAAGAGTGATCAATTAAATTAATAATTTGCTGAAAATTATTCGACGAATGCTCAATCTACATTTACATTTTGATTCACTTTCAAACTGGATTAAAATACTTGAAGTAGAAACACTTGTCAAAAATAAGCCTATTATACTGTTAGAATAACATAGCGTAGTTATCCGATTGAAAATGTTAACAAATATCAATTACTGGGGAGATTGTAGGCACCAATCGAGCAGAGCAGTATCCATGGAAGGCTAAATAGGCATACAGTAGGTTAAGGAGTTGCTGGAACTCACCTACACAGAGAGTAATCCAGCTAACTCTCACAAACGCCTCCTCCTATTCAATTCATTACATGTAACAAGCACACCACACTTCTTTCTAACACACCTAAATTACTTCTAACATACCTTGATATTGACCCTCTATCACTCCTTCAACCTCTCCATTCACATATAAAAAACAAAGTCACCGTTGGCAGCATATGGTCGCTACACAAAGAAACAAATAGGAGTAAGTCTCCTTATGGAGGGCGGGTGATGAGGGTGTTGCAAATGAAGCTATATGACTAGGCAGTATATGGTCGTCTGTATAGAGAGGCTTGGGATGACGTCATGGCTACAACTATAATCTCAGTCTGGGGGCTAATGGGTGGCATTGTGGTGGTAGTGCAGAGGATTTGTATTATATGTTTTCGTGTTTTACTTCAACATACCGGTATATATTACAAAATAAAGGTGCATCTAAAATATATGTAGCATACGAAGATCTAGAAAGGTGAATATGATTAGTACACACACACACACACACACACACACACACACACACACACACACACACATAAGCATATCTATACAACTCCCCCCCCCCCTCCCCCCCTATAAGTTAAAGAGCCAAGTAATGCCACTGTGAAGGAGGGGGTATAGGATCCTAGCAACTGCCATGACTTACAACACCCACAGTCGTGTGTAGGAGCCTATCTCGCTTCACACTATACATCTACGACAACTTATTTATCATGACGCCATTTGGGGGGCTCCAAATACACTTTTAAAACAAAATAGATAATCTGGAATTTGGTCCTGTAATTCATATACTTGAGTACGGTGCAACATTTGATATCACAGTTGAAATAACCTGACAACCAACTCCCGTTGGTTGATTGGGTTGAGTTGATTGATTGGAGGGAGTTGATTGATTGGGACGAGGTGATTGATTGGGGAAGTTTAAGCCAAACTAATTTAACCTAACCAAACTTAACCAACCTAACTTAACCAAACATAAACCAAGTTATCCTAACTCAGCCAATCCTAATCTAACCTAACCATACCTAACTTAACTAAGCCTAATTTAACTTGACATAACCCAATCCAACCTAAAAAGGCCTAACTCGATTTACTAACTAAACCAAACCTTAATCTAACCTACCCCAACTTAATCTAAGTAAACCTAATCTAACCAAACCAGATCTAACTTAACTATGCCTAAACTAACTTAACCAAACCCAGCCAAACCTAATCTAACATAAACTAACTTAACCTAACCTAGCCTAAACTAACTTAATCTAACCCAGCCAAGCCTCATCTAATCTAACCAGATTTAACCTAAATTAACTTAACCTAACCAAACTTAAAGGATATCTAGCATTCCACTTTAATGATATATGGCACTTTATATTTTTATTGGACGCAAATGTTGCGTCCAAAGATCCATTTGTGCATGTTTACTTTGGCAGCAATATTAGTGTAAACAAAAACGGGAAAGGGTTAATAAAGTAACACCCCGTTCTTAACATTAATCATCAATTACAAACCCCAATGTACTTTAATAAACTAATGAAAGCATAATATCCTCCCGGGATTCGACCTCGGGACACCACACCCAGAACATAAACATCTAAACCATTACACCGACTACCAAAATTACAACTTAACCTATTGGTTTAATCCTTTTAACCCCTTCAGCATGATGACGTAATTTCCATCAGTCTGGTCACCATTAGACTCTTTAGTTTGTAATATACTTCTAGGACGCTAAGGGGTACATACGATCTCAATACACGCTCTGAATAACATAGGTCCTTCTTAAACTGCATATAATTGTCTAACTTTAGCCAAAATCGTAGGTAAAAAGGCGTTATCGTGCTGAAGGGGTTAATAATTCCATTTACGAAGGGCCTTTTGGAGACAAATTATAAGAGTTATATTTCTTGAGATCCTCTCTAAGATTGTAATATAACAGCTTTGTAGGCGTTTAACGAGAGTTAACGCAATGATCTGATTTAAAGAGGTAACAATAGCTTATACTGTACAAAGACAGAGATACAGGGACGACCACATTCCAAAACTATTCACCTACTGTAGGTTAACATGATTTAAAGAGGTAACAATAGCTTATACTGTACACAGACAGAGATACAGGGACGACCACATTCCAAAACTATTCACCTACTGTAGGTTAACATGATTTAAAGAGGTAACAATAGCTTATACTGTACACAGACAGAGATACAGGGACGACCACATTCCAAAACTATTCACCTACTGTAGGTTAACATGATTTAAAGAGGTAACAATAGCTTATACTGTACAAAGACAGAGATACAGGGACGACCACATTCCAAAACTATCCACCTAGGTAAACAATGTATGTATAAATTAATTGTTAAATAATACAGTGGGTGATATCCGTACCCTTTCTAATAAAACAGATTCACTTTATGGTTCGTTTTTCTAGATCCCCTTCACTTTTAGCCCCATTAGTTTTCAGATTTTAAGATGTGTGCCACACGAGTTTGTCGATTTTAAGACCATTCACGTTTTAGAATATGGCTTTTAGTTCGACATGCTATTGCCTTCACCTGTGTACACAATGTTAAGTTTAAGAATGTGGCCCTTGGTTCGGCCTGGGATTGGCAACTCCCACCCCAAATTATGTTCCGAACACGACTGGTGATGTCACCTCAGTGCCGACAATTATTAAGGGGAGAGGGGTCGTTTTTCTGGTCCCCTTTTTCTTCATGTTTAGCCCCATTAGTTGCCAGGTTCTTATGACGTTCAGCCCATTAGTTTGGCGATTTGATCACCGTTCGCCCTATTTCTATGTCTCGCCCTATTTCTATGTCAACAGGAAGACTTTTCGTGTAATTTAGGTGTTTATATTTCTCCTGATGAGCAATAGCGAGCCTGTAATTAAGAGGAACAGGCCTTCGCCCAGGACATTTTACTAGCGAAAAATGTAAACATTTATCTTGTAGGAGAGTCTTGGAGGGTGTTATATTTAAGCTTAATTGAGTCCTAGGGAGGAAACTTATAAAGAGGATAAACATGTACAGTATATACACTAGGAACTACATAAGCCCATCCTCCCCTTAACTACAGTGCCTCTAGTGCCTGACCTTGCTCCTAGAGGCGCCACAACAACTAGACTGGCGCCGAGTATCAACCCCCCCCCCCCCCCCCGTCCCTCCTAGTACAGTGTCAACTACCCTGGCAACGGTACATATATTTAAGGGGGGGGGGGGTCACAGGCTTTTTTTTTTATCTTTCTTTTGAATGGAGCCGAATGGATACAAGCCAGAGAAAGAGAGAAAATGAGAGAAAGATAAACAAAAAAAAGCAAGTGACCCCCCTTTAACTGAGTAAAACCATCTTAGGACAACAAACACCAAAGGCAGAAAAAAGGGGCCCGGTAGACTGAAAGGGTTAATTCCGAGACCACCTGTATATTGATGCTGTTTCTGTGGCCATACTTACATACTTACATATATACATACTTATATACTCACATGGTCCTAATTCTAGTTAATTACACCTCCATATGCGAGATGTTTGGCATACAAGGTAAGTTCGTTTGCTTTTCTGGACCCCATTCTCCGTTTTGCTTAGCTCCAATATGTTGGCGATTATAAGACCTTTTGTGCCATTTAGGTGTCAATTCTTTCTTGGCAAGCGATAGCGAGCCTGTAATTTAGGAGGAACCGGCCTTCGGCTAAGAAATGTTTCTACCGAAAAATTTACAAATTCATCTTGAAAGAGGAACTTGAGGACAATAAATAAATACAAATCTCCCCTCATGTCTTAGTCACGAACAATAAATACAAATCTCCCCTCATGTCTTAGTCACAAACAATAAATACAAATCTCCCCTCATGTCTTAGTCACGAACAATAAATACAAATCTCCCCTCATGTCTTAGTCACGAACAATTTAGCGGAGGATTGATCGTAGTCACAGTATCCGAATGTATTAACCCTTTCCGACATATGACGCGATTTTGAGCCTATTGGGGATACTTTAAAGCCTTTGTTACCATCAGGGGTATTTAGAAACCTTTAGTTTAGTTACTTCAACCTCTGCAGTTGTCTTTGAGTTAGCTGTGGCCAGAAAACTAATTTTGGAGAGGTAATTATAAGAGTGAGAGAACTCTATTTCTTATTGCTAATCTGGCAACCTCTGCATCATAAATGCGTGAAAGGGTTAATATACTCAAGTAAAGTCTGAACCCTTTCAGTAGACGAGGACGCGTGACTAGTTTTTACTATGGCTATCATTAGACGATTAAATTATATTTTAGGAAGGAAGTTTGGAAGTGTGAGGGTCAGTTTGGAAGTGTGAGGGTCAGTTTGGAAGTGTGAGGGTCAGTTTATGCTTATACGTTTCCCGTTGGATTCCTAGTGATCCTTCCTAAGCTATACAGGGTGTCCCAGGAGGAAAGGGCATAACTTTGGGTGATGATAAAACAAAATATTCTAAGCCTAAAATGTTCTATACGAAATATTCCAAGTCTCAACCAGTAAAGAGATAATTATTGCATGTTGAAAATGGCATTTTCTTCAGTATTTCTCCATAAGGGTGGCCTAGCTGTCCTAGTACCTACCACACCTCCATCTAACTGTAATTATGTTACCATGTTATTATGAAGATATTATAATTCTGTAAGTTGCAAAATGATTATAGATATAATACCTCAATTTGGTCCAGTTGGAAACTATCTGACATGGGAGAGTCCATTACAGTGAGGCGGGGGAGGACACTACATAAAACCTTCAATATCTTTTTAACGATTGAGATTTGGACTTTTTCTTATTGAACATTTTAGGCTTAAAATACCTTGTTTTATCATTTCCCAAAGTTATGCCCTTTCCTCCTGGGACACCCTGTATCTATCTATCTATTGCCGGACGCCTTACTCCCCTTACGAGGGTGGCCATACACAGAATGCCCCCAAGCGGACCTATTCCCTGTGAGAGGGACAACCCGAGCCAGTTTAGTGAAGGACTTACAGGATTGACCACTCAATTTAGGATCCGTCCGATTCCGAGGCCCTCTGTGTATCTTGTTAGCACTATTTTTCTACAGTGGTGTTCGGCTAATCCATCCACTAACCCGCCTTACCCTTAGGTAAGCAGTACGGATTTGTATCAGGTTTACTCCCCTAGACAGGTTGCCAACCAAGGCTGACGAGTCCCATCCACCCGGATTTGGATAAGGTTGTCTCCCCTAGATGAGTTGCCGACCAAGGCTAACGAGTCCCATCTACCCTGTATATAATCGTCTAATGATAGCCAAACTATAATATTCAAACGCGGGGTTAGCATATGACAAATATAAACTACATCATTACAAGGTTATGAATGTGTTTGATCCTATTTGTGCACATACGAATTAAGGGGAGGTATTTAGTTTGGTCTCTAGATATCCATCAAGCTTAAGATTACATCCCCTTGAGCCCCTTTCAAGATAAATTTGTACATTTTTCGGTAGAAAAATTTCCCGGCTGAAAGCCGGTTCCTCTTAAATTACAGGCTCGCTATCGCTCGCCTGGATAAAATCGACACCTAAATGGCACGAAAGGTCTTAAAATTGACAGAAATGGGTCGAAAGTTTTTAAAATCGTCAAAATAATGGGGCGAACGTCTTAAAATTAGAAAAGCAATGGGGCTAAACATGAGGGAGAAAGGAGTCAAGAAAAAAATCCCTCAAGTGGAAATCTCCCCTTAAACAGTACACTAGGCCAAATAAGTGATGTCTCGGCACCAGGTATATTTTGATCCATAATTGGTTTCAGACTTATCTCAACGCGATTTCTTTCGATCGCGTGACATCTATAAACATGTTCCTACACTTACCCAACCTATTCAACATTCTGACAGACATTAATACGGCACAGAGCGAGCCAAACGTAATGACAGCTGAAGCATGACTTATTAGCGCTACGGTACATAACCCCTTTCCACCAACATCACTAGATAACTCGCAGCGGATACCACCAGACTCCGATACATACCTGCGCTAAGGGGGGATGGTTCACTTTTTGGTCGATTTTTTTAATTTATAATGTTTCTAGTTTCCTCCCTAGACCTCCATCAAACTTATAAAACAACCACAGGATCCCCTTTCAAGATATATATTTGTACTTTTTTCGGTAGAAAAATGTCCCGACCAAAAGCCGGTTACTCTAAAAATTACAGGCTCGCTATTGCCCGCCAGGAAAAAAAATCAACACCTAATTGGCATGAAAGGTCTTAATATAGACAAAGAAGTGGGGCGTAAAGTCTTAAAATCACCAAACTAATGGGCCAAACGTCTTAAAATCTAAAAACCAATGAGGCTAAACATGAGGGAGAAAGGGGCCATAAAAAGCGGCCCATATAAGGGGAGGTTTTTAGTCGATTCCCTAGACTTTCATCAAGCTTAAAATTACTCCCCCTTGACCGCCTTTCAAGATAAATTTGTACATTTTTCGGTAGAAAAATGTCCCGGCCGAAGGCCGGTTCCCCTTAAATTACAGGCTCGCTATCGCTCGCCAGGAAAAAATCGACACCTAAATGGCACGAATGGTCTTAAAATTGACAGAAATGGGGCGAGGGTTCTTAAAATCGCCAAACTAATGGGGCAAGCGTCTTTAAATCTCACAAGCAATGGGGCTAAACATGAGGGAGAAAGAGGTTCAGGAAAAAAAATCCTCCAGGTGGAATCTCCCCTTAAATAACACTTGTGCCACCAGCAATATACCAGTAACAATAGTGTTGATCAAAGTTGCAGGTGAACTATTGATTTAGATTGTACACTTGTTATGCAAGGTCTAGGGTATAATATTCATGCCCTCATGAATATATATATACCCTAGAGTATAAACCTTGCATAACAAGTGTACAATCAAAATCAATAGTTCACCTTCCACTTCGATCAACACTAGTGTTTCTGGTATAGAAGTGATCATCACTTCTTCGATAATCTTAAGGGGAGATCTCCACTTGAGGGATTTTTTTCTTGACCCCTTTCTCCCTCATGTTTAGCCCCATTGCTTTTGATATTATAAAACGTTTGCCCCATTAGTTTAGCGATTTTAAGAACTTTCACCCCATATTAAGGCCTTTCGTGCAATTCAGGTGTCGATTTTATCCTGGCGAGCGATAGCGAGCCTGTAATTTAAGAGGAACCGGCCTTCAGCCGGGACATTTTTCTACCGAAAAATGTACAAATTTATCTTGAAAGGGACTCAAGGGGGTGTAATTTTAAGCTTGATGGAGGTCTAGGGAACAAACTAAATACCTCCCCTTAAGGAGAGAAGGTTGATTTTTCTGGCCCCTTTTGTCCCTCATGCTTAGCCCCATTTATTTTCAGATTTTTAGACGTTCGGCCCATTAGTTTGGCGATGTTAAGACTTTTCGCTCTAATTCTTTGTCAATATTTACACATTTCGGGCCATGTAGGTGTCTATTTTTTTTCCTGGCGAACGATAGCGAGTCTGTAATTTAGGAGAAACCGGCCTTCGGCCTTTCTTCCGAAATTTTTTCACATTTATCTGGAAGGGGGATCCTTGAGAATTTCTTTAAGTTTGATGGAGGCTTAGAGAGGAAACTAAAATAACACCATAGACTACAGTAGATCTGGACTTGTCACGAAAACGGAACTTTGCAGTAAGGGACCAACAATCGGAAAACGAACCCCCAAGTTTGAACCTCAAAACCGCTAAAATGTGATATTTACGCAGTTTCGAGATTCGAACTTGGGGGGTTCGTTCTCCGATTTTGGGTCCCTTACTGCAAAGTTCTATGTTCGTGTCCAGTCCCGAGCAACTGTAGTCTATGATAATAGATATATAAATCGACCAACAAATATACCCTCCCGCCTTAGCACAAACTGCCAATAATGTTTGGGTAGAACTATGTATCTAGACTGTACCACGAGCGTCCAGAAGCAACTGTATCCTTCCCACATCGGCGGTAAAATATATTCTGGCTAGACCGGTAAGTGTTGGTGTTTAGTATTAACACCACATGTGGGGGTCGCCAGAGGGTCACAGGGTCTCCACTCATACACACTATATCACATGGATAGTATTCACGAGTTCAGTGATTCAGTCTTTAGTTTACTGCTTTCAAGAAGCTTCGGCCTAATAAGGTATTCACTTTTTCCTGGCGAGCAATAGCAAATTTAAGAGAAACTGGCTTTCAGTCGGGAAATGTTTTCTACCGAAACAAACACACAAACACACTCACATATCTTTATATATATATATATATATATATATATATATTCTGTATGTAATAGAGGTGTGGAGAGCTGGAAGGAGAGTATGGGGAACTTTAACTTAAAGGCGTTGTAGGCTGCAAACTATAATAACCACATGCGGTGCCTACATCATTCCGCGTATTTTCAAATGCGTGCTTAGTTGACACCAAGCTACCTAAAACTAGTCTTTCCATATACAGTATATATATATATATATATATAACAATAAATTCGGTGCATGTACAAATAATTTGACAAACAAATAAATATTAATTTCGCTAGCTCAGCAGGATTATGTATCCAACAAAAGACAAATATAATAAGATATTTTATAACATAGTCGATCCTTATTCGGTTTTCACATTTCTGCTCCTTATCTCCATCAATGCAGCTAGAAATAAAGATGGTTTAATCACCCATTTCTCCAAGGTCGGAAATTAAGCCATTTTAAAGAGGGATGGGACGGTTTTCTGGACCACTTTCTCCCTCATGTTTAGCCCCATTAGTCTTAAGATGTTAAGATGCTTGCCCCATTAGTTGATTTTAAGACCTTTCGCCCCATTTCTTCGCCAATATTTAGACCTTTCGTGCTATTTAGGTTCCCTGGCGAACGATAGTGAGCCTGTAATGTTGGAAGAACCGGCCTTTGGCCGGGAAATTTGTCTACCGAAAAATGTACAAATTAATCTAGAAGGGGGATCTAATGGATGTTTTTTTTTCTTCTTTTTAAATTTGATAGAGATCTAGGGAGGAAACTAGAAAAATAATGAATACATGCAAAAATCGCCCAAAAAGTGAACCATCCCCCCTTAACACAAAAATAATATATGGAGACCTTCCAGCTCTAAGTCAATGTGTACGGTTGCCAACATTCAGGGCAATATCTCAATAAATATGGCGATGAATTATCCAAAACCTACCGTTGATTTCTTCCGGAATGGATACGCAGTTTTAGTTCTAAGTTGGCACAAGGCATTTGATGCGTCATATATATATCTGCATGCCAAACTGCAGATCATTATCTCAAAATAAACATGGCTACAAATCAATATCATCTAATCGATACCTGACCTTTGATCCCCAAGAACAAGAACAACAACAACAACAAGAACAACAACAAAGTAAACTATTCATAGGCCTTCGTCTTAAAAAACAAAATAATAATAATAATAATACAAATAAACAGAAACTATAGTCTATTCGCTGTAAGTAGGCGAGAAATCATGACCTCTATCCTCTGTAACTCAAAAAGGGTTAGAGCAAATTGGTTGTTAATTTCCACATCTATTCCTTCACTGACTCTTCCCAAATGGTAGAAATATTAGCTCGATTACTCTAGTCGTTTTTGAGTTACAGATGTTAGAGGTCATGATTTCTCGCCTACTTACAGCGAATAGACTATAGTGGTTGTTGGTGTTTAGTATTAATTCCACATGCGTCGGTCGTCGCCGGGTCTACATCACTTCCCATAACACTAGCTCACCAGCATATCGCACCCATATTATAATCTAGTCTATCTTAAGATCACGGTAAATTGACATGTACGGTCGCGCTAATAAGTCATGTCCAGGCTGGCATTACGTTTCGCTTGCTCTGTACTTTACTAATATGTCTGTCAGATGAATAGGGGTGGTAAGTGCAGGAACATGTTTGTATATTTCACTCAACATGAAGAAACGAAGCTTAGATATTGCTGATACCAATTATTGATCAAAACATAATTGGTGCCGAGACATCACTTATTAGCGCGACTGTACCCATCCTAACCCTTTCAAAATCCAATACGCATTTTGTTTCTATTTTCTGGCTATTATTGAACGATTTTAGTCAGGTTAGGAAGGGTATATAAAATTCAGCAGGTTAATTGAGATAGTCGTTACCATTATAATTCCCGCAGATCCTTCCAGAATTGTATAAAACCGTCTACATATAAACCGTCTACATATAAACCGTCTACATATAAACCGTCTACATATAAACCGTCTACATATAAACCGTCTACATATAAACCGTCTACATACAGCCATAATAAACTGTCAAAATTAATCATAATCTTCAGAGGGTTAATTACTCAGTTATTGCGTGGAAAGTGTAAATAAGTGTTTGATTACGAGCACCCGTCCATAATATGATGCCGAGACATAACTATTTGGCATTTCTTAAGGGGGGAGGGGCCGGTTTTCTGGTCTCCTTTCTTCCTCGTGTTAAGCCCCATTTGTTTTGAGATTATAAGACGTTCGGCCCATTAGTTTGGCGATTTTAAGACCTTTCGCCCCATTTCGTGGTCAATTTTAAGACCTTTCATGCCATTTAGGGGTCTATTTTTTCCTGGCGAGCAATAGCGAGCCTGAAATTTTAAGAGGAACCAGCCTTCGGCCGGGACATTTTTCTACCGAAAAATTTACAAATTTGTCTAAGGTTGTTGGAGGTCTAGCTAGGTAACTAAGAAATAAATGAACAAATTAATTAATGGAAAAAAACGACCCATCTCTCCTTAATTCACTACTTATCGACACATTAGCTGCTGAGGGACCTATATTTCCGCCAGGTGAAAAACAAATATATTATCGAAGCCAACTGAACCTTATACCCTTGAGCATCTGGACGCTAATTTCACCTTGTTTTGGCTAAATATTACACGTGTTTATGGAGTTTTGGAAGGCCCTCTATTGTTGATGGGAGTCAAATCTTTCACAATTGACCTCTGACTTTTAAAAATTCCTTCCAAATCTAAGTAAAATCGTCTATTGATAGCCAAAATAAAGGATATAAATGTTTCCTCATATACTGAAGGCGCATACAATCGCCATAATAATGTTTTTATGTTCGGTTTTTATGTTCGGTTTTTATGTTCGGTTTTTATGTTCGGTTTTTATGTTCGGTTTTCCTTCACTTATTCCTAGTGATAAGGGGGGTTTATTACCACCAATATACCTTTACATGGGTAGATTATTATGGACACTATTTATGTCCATTTCGTACCCATATTCTCCTACTCAACGAGACAGAAAAAAGGGCGAGGGAACGTGAAAGTGGTCCCGGACCCTGAGAATAGGAACTTTATATACCGGTACGGTATTGTTTCTGTGGAGATTTGGTATGGATGCACCACCTGTGGGTTCCATACGGTTCCCTGCACACATCCTACCCCTTCTGTGGGTATGTAGGTGCCCTTGTGGCAGCAAGAGTCAAATCTGTTGATTACATAGGAAAAGTAAGGTTAAGGAATTGTGTATTTTTAGCCTTATTTGCTGCCAGCTCGAAATAAACCGATTATTATTATTATTATTATTATTATTATTACACACACAAACACAACTTAAGTGCGGAGATTATAGAAGCAAGAAATATCCACGACTTTATAAGTAAACTGGATAGTCAATAGAACCTGAGAAAGGACAACACGAACGCAGCTCAATTCCTGTAAACTACAAATAGGTGAATATACACACATATATATATATATATATATATATATATATATATATACCGACACTAATATCAAATATATATATATATATATATATATATATATATATATATATATATATAAACAATGAGATCGTACGTTGTTATCATTAAAGTGCAAGTTGATTGAGTCCTCCCAAATATGGTTGGTAAAATGATGGTATTAGTGTACATAGAGTTTATTACAAAATACCCCAACAACACATTATTATCTTATTTTGGGATCTGACACGGCAGAGATAAATAGGCTCTGACACATTATTGTGTTAAGGGGAGATTTCCACTTGAGGGATTTTTTCTTGACCCCTTTCTCCCTCATGTTTAGCCCCATTGCTTTTGAGATTTTAAGATGTTCGCCCCATTAGTTTGGCGATTTTAAGAACTTTCACCCCATTTATGTCACTTTTAAGACCTTTCGTGCCATTTAGGTGTCGATTTTTTCCTGGCGAGCGATAGCGAGCCTGTAATTTACGAGGAACCGGCCTTCGGCCGGGACATTTTTCTACCGAAAAATGTACAAATTTATTTTGAAAGGGGGTCAAGGGGGTGTAATTTCAAGCTTGATGGAAGTCTAGGAAACACACTAAAAACCTCCCCTTAAGCTTATTCATTCTTTCCCAATCTTCGCCATGTATACTTAAACAAATGTAAACTCTTCTAGTACGGTTGAAGTATCAGCTGCATTGAGATTATTGTATATAGTTATATATGTTATGTGAGTCAAAACATGGATTGAGATTATTGTATAAAGTTATATATGTTATGTGAGTCAAAACATGGATTAATACAGATTATATCCATTAAATGTATACAGGTCAATCCTAAGCTGAATAAAACCATGTAATGTTAGCCCGAATGGATTCGAACTGATGTCCCCATATTGTTTGGTTTACTCATGTTTAGTCCATATCTTATATTACTATATTTTCCCTTCATCCTACGACTTACACATGTGTCTAGAATTTGGTTTGCTATCGCATTCAATTTGAAGAGACACTCATTACAAGCAGCTTCACCCTTTGTCTCCTTATATAATAGATAACAAAACGTTCACGTACAGTTCACGTACAGTTCACGTACAGTTCACGTACAATAGTCCCAATTTCACCTTGTACTCTAGGTTCACGGACTCTTTTATAGTGTAGCGGCTTAGTGGTAGAATTTGAGGGAAGTGTGCATTTCGAGATAAAAGTAACAAAATTGGCACACGCGATCAAATAGTCAATATAATACAAATTCGATATTGGGCCATCATAGGTTTACTCTACATTGACTATGGCAGCCCCCTTTCAATTACTTTCCATAAGAGTTCTCAAGCACTGATATTTGCCCCAAACTGTATACCATAGTAGAGATGTCAAACTAGTCTCAAATGACTCGTCTGGACATGGGTAACAACATAATTATTCAGACATTGTTTAGCTAATGTTGACCGCACGCACTTAAATCCAAGTCCAGGTTATGAGATGCCACAGATTATGGTGGCTTGGATCATTAAGTTGAGAGAATCAAAAGCCAAAGATGATGTAACATTTATATCGTGAACGAGAAAAGTGCCTCAGTATAACAGAAGCTTAATTATTAGCCCCTTCAGAATTCCAGGAGGATTGTTCACTAATAATTGTTCTGGCTAATATTAAACGATTTTATCCAGGTTTGGAATGCCCTTTAGAAGTCGGATGGATAAAATGTATTTCAAGAATCCCCGTGACACCCACAATTCCTTCTTCAACTGAATACAATCGTCAACTAATAGCCCAAAACACAATGAAGAAACGCGCCTTCGTATCTTGAAAGAGTTAAGGGGAGATATCGACTTGAGGGATTTTTTTTTTTCTGGACCCCTTTCTCCCTCATGTTTAGCCCCGTTGATTTTGAGATTTTAAGACAGTCGCCCCATTAGTTTGGCGATTTTAAGAACTTTCGCCCCCATTTCCGTCAATTTTAAAACCTTTCGTGCAATTTAGGTGTCAATTTTATCCTGGCGAGCGATAGCGAGCCTGTAATTTAAGAGGAACCGGCTTTCAGCCGGGACATTTTTCTACCGAAAAATGTACAAATTTATCTTGAAAGGGGCTCAAGGGGGTGTAATCTTAAGCTTGATGGATATCTAGAGACCAAACTAAAAACCTCCCCTTAAACCGGTATATATTTCACGAGCTCTCGTTTCTTTCACTTATATCGTCAACTCTGGTCTGGGTAATTATAAGGAAAGCGTTTTATTTATTTACTCATTATATTTGATTTAATATGATTATTATTTTGTACTACTTAATGTAATGTGTAGGCCCTATTCTGTTTCCGATGCCGGTGCGAAATATCTTAAAAATTTTGCCAGAAAAATGTTGGCCATCGACGATGAAATCTCTCGTGTCATACCTACTTTAGTTAGCGCGAGAGTAAATATGAAATGACCTCCAACCCCTCTAGTAGGCCTGTGTCGCATGTGTGTAACCTATCGGCACCTAATCAGCATAGTCGAGCTGATGACACTGGTTACAGACTACATTCACATCCAAAGCCATTCCAACGGTTCGATAGCACTGATGAGAAATGACTGAAAGGTGTGAACAGCAATAATCATATATGTGGGGGTACAGACAGATTCGGAATATCTATCGGGATATGTCCTGTTCCTAAACCATGTTAGGTGAGGGGACCAGAATGATAATATACGCGTTGGTTGCATGGAAAACAAGAACTGCGAGGAATATTATATACGCAAAAATATCAGATACGCGACAATGGAAATGTAAGACTTGTTTGTGCGGTGAAGAAAATTGTGAATAATATGGGTGGCGATCTCCAGAGTAAAATATCGGTATATTAAATTAAGTGGGTAAACGAGAAAAAAATATATGCATTCATTCATACATACATAGATGCATACAGTAACAAGACAAACCATACATATTAATATTATGATTGGTAGCTCGCCTGTTTCGAATTCAGAAAGGGGACAGGAAAATAATACGTGGTGGCAGATCTACAATGGAATGCAAATAGTTGAGAGGTAGTCGGGTTTTGAGTAGAGGTAGTCGGGTTTTGAGTAGAGGTAGTCGGGTTTTGAGTAGAGGTAGTCGGGTTTTGAGTAGAGGCAGTCGGGTTTTGAGTAGAGGTAGTCGGGTTTTGAGTAGAGGTAGTCGGGTTTTGAGTAGAGGTAGTCGGGTTTTGAGTAGAGGTAGTCGGGTTTGAGTAGAGGTAGTCGGGTTTTGAGTAGAGGTAGTCGGGTTTTGAGTAGAGGTAGTCGGGTTTTGAGTAGAGGTAGTCGGGTTTTGAGTAGAGGTAGTATAATAAACAGTAATCATGTAGGCATACAAGGGACGCGTAGGTATAGAAACTATTTTTCGAACTTCCTTCTACTTCATGTTTAGCCCCATTGATTTTGATATTTTAAGACGTTTGCCCCATTAGTTGGCGATTTTAATAACTTTCGCCCCATTTCTGTCAAATTTAAGACTTTTCGTGCCATTTAGGTGTCGATTTTTTCCTGGCGAGCGATAGCGAGCCTGTAACTTAAGAGGAATCGGCCTTCGGCCG
Organism: Paralithodes platypus; assembly: GCA_032716605.1. Classification (NCBI taxonomy): domain Eukaryota; kingdom Metazoa; phylum Arthropoda; class Malacostraca; order Decapoda; family Lithodidae; genus Paralithodes; species Paralithodes platypus. The sequence continues at coordinate 61,235,183 of CM064572.1, forward strand.
GGACATTTTTCTACCGAAAAATGTACATATTTATCTTGAAAGGGGGTCTAGTGGGTGTCATTTTAAGCTTGATGAAAACGTAGAGAACAAACTAAATACCTGCCCTTAAGTATATTTTAAGCTTGATGAAAACGTAGGGAACAAACTAAATACCTGCCCTTAACCCTTTGAGTACCAGCAACGTGTGTTATACAGTACTGTAGCTGTATTTAGACGGTATTATGTAGCTTAGGAAGGATCTGTGGTAGTTAAAAGCGGTTGGTTGAGCTAGATTGAGGCTTTATTACTGCTAGAGGACCTTCCTAAGCTGAATAAAATCGTCTAACAGTTGCCAGCATGTGTGATAAAAAGGACGTCCCTGGTACTGAATGGGTTAATAATGATTCATAAAGTATTTACTGTAAAGTGAATAGAAAAAACTAAAGCCGGTATCACACGAGCGCTTTTTCACTTAACATTTATCTTCAAAACTGGTCTGGCAGCTTAAGAAGTCAACATTTAGAATATTTCGGCCTCCTAAATTCATCTATCACCAGTCTAGTTTCCGATACCAGTGTAAAATATTCTAGAAACGTTCCCAGAAAAATGTTGATCATCGAATGTTGACTATAAATGCTCTCGTGTGACACCGGCTTCAGTGAGTTGCATGCTTTCCGTCTCCCTAACCGGGAATCAAACCCTATAGTCTGTTTCTTTTCAACTGACGGTCCATTGCTAAGTTCCCATCAAGATTTCCCAGATATTTAGAAGATTTTGTAGTGAAATATGGTGCTTATAATGTATACGTGGTCTTAAGGGGAGGTTTTTAGTTTTCTCCGTAGACTTCCATTAAGCTTAAAATTACTAAAATTACACTCCCTTGACCCCCTTTCAAGACATATTTGTACATTTTTCGGTAGAAAAATTTCCCGGCCAAAGGCCGGTTCCCCTTATATTACAGGCTCGCTATCGCTCGCCAGGAAAAAATCGACACCTAAATGACACGAAAGATCTTAAAATTGACAGAAATGGGATGAAAGTTCTTAAAATCGCCAAACTAATGGGGCAAACGTCTTAAAATCTCAAAAGCAATGGGGCTAAACATGGGGGAGAAAGAGATCAAGAAAAAAATCCCTCTAGTGGATATCTCCCCTTAAAATGACGGAGAGACAAAGTAGTTTCACATTTGTTCATTAAGTATCGAGAAAGTAGCTAATAGAGGATTCAATTTAACGCCAGATGCAAGGAAACAAGAGTATAGTTATTTCGTCGATAACCAAAAGTGCTAACCAACTATAGCATAAAATAGAAAATAAAAATATGAAACATGGGGATTGGGCCTGAGCATATAGATAGATAGATAGATAGATAGGTAACCAACTACCCTGACAAACGAATGCTTGCAAGCTTGGTTATGAAAAACTACGTGGGAGAATAAAGTGCCAGATATGGTAAGCTCGTACCAAATGTGAGAAATGTGGGTGGCCATGCGGGCTGGATAAACAACAACCGTCTGAGCAATGAAGACAACAATGCGTGAGATGTGGGTGGCGATGAGACCGTGAACCAATAATTACTGGTTGGGAGACGAAATATGAAAAATTCAGAAAAAGGAAAACAAAAAGTGTACGAGAGATATGGGGTGATCGTGAGTGCGTTTCCCCGTGAGAGCCAGACACCCAGACGCACATTAAGGGGAGATCTCCACTTGAGGGATTTTTTTCTTGACCCCTTTCTCCCTCATGTTTAGCCCCATTGCTTTTGATATTTTAAGACGTTCGCCCCATTAGTTTGGCGATTTTAAGAACCCTCGCCCCATTTCTGTCAATTTTAAGACCATTCGTGCCATTTAGGTGTAGATTTTGTCCTGGCGAGCGATAGCGAGCCTGTAATTTAAGGGGAACCGACCTTCGGCCGCGACATTTTTCTACCGAAAAATGTACAAATTTATCTTGAAAGGGGGTCTAGGGGGGAGTAATTTTAAGCTTGGTGGAAGTCTAGAGAATCAACTAAAAACCTCCCCTTAAGGCCCCGACACGGCCACAAAACAGCCGATTCTTTGCGCAACCCCACGCAAAAACAAGTATTAAAAATAGCCACGTTGGTAACCGGGCCGCGCGAGGATGCTGGTGGTAGTGATGGGAGCCCTTTGCAACTCAAATCTTTGCAGACGGATAAAGAACAAATTACGATCAAATCTATTCAAATGGGTAAATTACAGGCCCTAGCATTCGCACATTCACCTCATCCAGCCACAGACATCATCCACACGTTCGGGTTGTTTTTGTGAAGGGAATAGGAGTTTTGGGGCATTGTTTTGGTCGGCGCCGTGGTGGCTTTCGGCAACTGCAACCCGGTGAGGCTGGGCATTTAATGACCTTGAGACAAGCTGTGACGTCACCGGGCCATGGAAGATGCAGCAAGGGCTTAAGCCGCGGGGACTTGCTGCCAGACGGGGCTGAGACAGTTTGCAGAGACTTTAAACTGTGTATGTGTGTGTGGGTTGGTGAGAGTTGTTGGTGCTGTATACGTTGCTCTCACCTGGTCACCATTCCTGATCTTGTTCTCTCTCTCTCTCTCTCTCTCTCTCTCTCTCTCTCTCTCTCTCTCTCTCTCTCTCTCTCTCTCTCTCTTCTAACATTAATAAATACAAGAGACAAGCGACGCATCCACTACAAGAATTCGAGTTTCTTAGTAAATGCACAATCTTGTTTGAAATAAAATACACTACCCTATAAAAAAAGTATAATATATATATATATATATATATATATATATATATATATATATATATATATATATATATATATATATATAATGTATACATATACTGTATATATATTGAGAATATATCACAAATACACGTGAGCCACTAAATGTTTCTAATCTCTCAGTGGGGATCGAACCGTCGACCATCAGGACGATAGCCGACGCTTTAATCTGCCGTGGTGTAGTTGATTAAAGCGTCGGCTATCGTCCTGATGGTCGATGGTTCGATCCCCACTGAGAGATTAGAAACATATATACTGTATATACCCAAACAGTGAAATATTCTTTTTGGTAATTACTGTACATCCATAAAAGCTCTTCTCCAGTTCTTGAAAGGATTAATAACATTAAAAAAATAGTGTACCTATTTGCAGGAATGAACAGGGTAAAAACTGTCTCGATTAACCCTCTGAATACCACACACCCTTCCTCATCTGAATAAAATCGTCTAATAATAGCCATCTTACTCTGTCAAAAAGCGTCATGATCCTAAAGGGGTTAATCTGAAATATGAATATAGCCACCCCTATCTCCCACAGTGCATCCTCTGCACCAATGTCAGCCCATAGATCACCTACCTACCTACCTACCTACCTACCTACCTACCTCTCTCTCTCTCTCTCTCTCTCTCTCTCTCTCTCTCTCTCTCTCTCTCTCTCTCTCTCTCTCTCTCTCTCTCTCTCTCTCTCTCTCTCTCTCTCTTTAGGGCCTGTTTGTTCACTCCTTCACAAGGCATATTTGTCATCTCACACGTCTCTCTCTCTCTCTCTCTCTCTCTCTCTCTCTCTCTGCTATAGCTGGAATGTACATCTGAACAGGTTTAACATTAGCATAGTGTTGGAAGCTTTCTCACATGCAAGTTCAATACTGTTTGGAATATATTGTCTCTGAAAGTTGTAAATAGTGTTTGCATTACAGATTTAAATTAAAGCAGGCAATATTTGACACATAATAAAAGATGTTACTGCGCTATGTATTCTCTCTTTATCTTCTAGAATGTCTCCTTGGAAAGACCCGCAGCGTTCTCAAGATACTAACCATTTCTTGTAACTCCTCGTAATACACTCACAAACACATGGCTTTCTTCCCAGATCCAGTTTTCAGTCTCTCTCTCTCAGTCTCTGTCTCTCTCTCTCTCTCTCGCTCTCTCCGCCAACATACCCATCATTCATTCTCCGACTATATTATTTCTAACAACCTACTTCTGATCGTTTGTACATTTGAGAGCACTAATAGTTACTTACCCATTTCAATCAGTATCGAATTCAAACGAGACAATACAATGCTTCATTATATTGCAGATACTTTATATATATATATATATATATATATATATATATATATATATATATGTATACGGTGTAACTTTACTTATGCTCAAGATAAATGTGCATATAGCGTAACGTAACCAAGTGTGATATATAGTTACACTAAATCCATTGCCATCTACAATAATGTCCCCAAATACAAAAATGAACATAAAATCGGTATCATTTATTAATGAACACCCAGTTCTTAACATTAATCCTCCATTACAAACCCCAATGCACTAGAACAAACTAATGAAAGCATATGATCCTCCATTAAATGAAACTATCAAGATCTCGAAAGCTTCATTGTAAATTCTCGCGGTCTTTGGAGAGCTAAGTTCAGCTAAAAAGTCTATATGATATGGACAGGATCGAGTGGATGAAATACAAAGGGTTGGAAATAGTCGAGTGATCGTTTTGGCCCATAGTAATTTTGGTTTGTGGTCATTTTGGTTAATGGCCGACAAGGGATGAGTGGTCGGGTGTAATTGGTTGTTTTTGTCTGTGGTCGTTTTTGCCTGAGGACATGTTGGTCCGAGTTTGACATGGGGCCAGCAGTCTGAGTGGATTAATTGAGTCATTGATATCGAATGTCATGTTAATTTAATGTTGGTCAAACGTTAATCGTTTATATCCTGGTAACAAATGAAGGTCCTGATAAAGTATCGTGTAAACCCGTCCATTAGTTTTTGAGAAATCCTGTTTAAAAACAGAGAGAGAAGCAAACAGACAGGTCAATATTGTCTGCAGTCGTTTTAGTCCTGGGCTGCTTTGGTCCGTGGCCAATTTGACCCGTGGCTTATATGGGCACGGCCGAACTGTTAAAATAATCCGATCTATATTGGCTGAGTGACCATTTTGGTGTGTGGCTGTTTTGATTTGTGGCCGTTTATGTCCGGGTCCGTTTTGTTGCAGTCCCCAACTGATTTAGTCTGCAACTGTTTTGGCCCAGGGCTAATTTAAGTCATTGGTATCCAATGAATATAGCATCCAAATCTTATTCAATTTTATGAAGGCATGTTAGATATATTGGCAAGTTCAATTTTATGAAGGCATGTTAGATATATTGGCAAGTTCAATTTTATGATGGCGTGTTAGATATATTGGCAAGTTCAATTTTATGAAGGCGTGTTAGATATATTGGCAAGTTCAATTTTATGAAGGCGTGTTAGATATATTGGCAAGTTCAATTTTATGAAGGCGTGTTAGATATATTGGCAAGTTCAATTTTATGAAGGCGTGTTAGATATATTGGCAAGTTCAATTTTATGATGGCGTGTTAGATATATTGGCAAGTTCAATTTTATGATGGCGTGTTAGATATATTGGCAAGTTCAATTTTATGAAGGCATGTTAGATATATTGGCAAGTTCAATTTTATGAAGGCGTGTTAGATATATTGGCAAGTTCAATTTTATGAAGGCATGTTAGATATATTGGCAAGTTCAATTTTATGGTGGTGTTAGATATATTGGCAAGTTCAATTTTATGGTGTGTGTGTGTGTGTGTGTGTGTGTGTGTGTGTGAAGTCCTTATGTATGGTATCCAATATGTCTCATTGAATTTGAATATCACGATGGCCGGAAAAACACTTCTCATGGTAATATTTGAGGGGTTTTATTTGTTAAGAAATCCTGTTTACAAGCAGACAGACAAGCAAACACACAAACAGACAGATAAACAGACTGCGCTATTTAAATCATCTCTGCAAGCTTCGTTTTGAGGAGATAATAACACAAGTGAAGAATCAAGCGGATTAGCAAACTCACAAGTCGGTTATCTAATTTACTCCAATGGATACAAAATCAGTAAATCAATACAAATATAAAACAGAGGAGTATTGCACAGATGGAAACCCATCAATCAAATGAGCTGTGGCACTACTGTATGTTGTTAGCATGTTCGGAAGTGGGTTGTATAGCTGAGCTTCGGGACCTGTTGTGTGGCTTAGGCCCTTCTTACCCCCGCTACAGTAATTTAAATATCGTCTGCATGCATCTCGCCAAACCCCAGCCAAGGAGACTGCTTGTACCGCGACCCTGCCCCCTCATTCTCACGGCTCTGTCTGCTGACCTACAGTCTGTCCTTTTATGTTAACCTGGCGGAAAATGCAATCCTTTAAGGGGAGGTATTTAGTTTGTTCGCTAGACCTCCATCAAGCTTAAAATTACACCCCCTTGAGTCCCATTCAAGATAAATTTGTACATTTTTCGGTAGAAAAATTTCCCGGCCAAAGGCCGGTTCCTCTTAAATTACAGGCTCGCTATCGCTCGCCAGGATAAAATCGACACCTGAATGGCACGAAAGGTCTTAATATGGGGTGAAAGTTCTTAAACTCGCTAAACTAATGGGGCGAACGTTTCATAATATCAAAAGCAATGGGGCTAAACATGAGGGAGAAAGGGGTCAAGAAAAAAATCCCTCGAGTGGACATCTCCCCTTAACCTGGCAGAAAATGCAATCCTTTAACTCTTAGTGTACTAGCGATGTGCGTTATATTTTAGTCTAGATATATTTAGACGATTTTATGCAGCTCAGGAAAGACCTGTGGTTGGTTGAGATAGTTTGAAGCCTTAATATTGCTAGAAGTCCTTCCTAATCTAAATAAAATCGTATAATATATAGTTGCCAAAATATAATGGTAAGGACGTCACCGGTACTGTACGGGTTAAGGGGAGATCTCCACTTGAGGGATTGTTTCCTTGACCCCTTTCTCCCTCATGTTTAGCCCCATTGCTTTTGATATTATAAAACGTTTGCCCCATTAGTTTAGCGATTTTAAGAACTTTCACCCCATATTAAGACCTTTCGTGCTATTCAGGTGTCAATTTTATCCTGGCGAGCGATAGCGAGCCTGTAATTTAAGAGGAATCGGCCTTCGGCCGGGACATTTTTCTACCGAAAAATGTACAAATTTATCTTGAAAGGGACTCGAGGGGGTGTAATTTTAAGGTTGATGGAGGTCTAGGGAACAAACTAAATACCTCCCCTTAAGTGTGTTTATTTTACCATGGTATAATCAATAGTATATCATTATATTGTTTACACAAAGGTTTGAAATATTCTAGCTCACATTGGATATATTTGAAACACTTTGACATGGATGAGTTAAGGGGAGGTTTTTAGTTGGTTCCCTAGACCTCCATCAAGCTTAAAATTACACCCCCTTGAGTCCCTTTCAAGATAAATTTGTACATTTTTCGGTAGAGAAATGTCGGTTCCTCTTAAATTACAGGCTCGCTATCGCTCGCCAGGATAAAATTGACACCTGAATGGCACGAAAGGTCTTAATATGGGGTGAAAGTTCTTAAAATCGCTAAACTAATGGGGCAAACGTTTTATAATATCAAAAGCAATGGGGCTAAACATGAGGGAGAAAGGGGTCAAGAAAAAAATCCCTCGAGTGGAGACCTCCCCTTAATTACAATGGACACTATCATAACACCTTCAATACCTATCGAACAGTTGAAGTATAGCATGTTTGCTATAGAACAGGATAAGCTTAGCTAGAATAATCTATATAAGCACATCTTGAAGTTAGACACATCTATTATTATGGGACACTCTTTGGCCAAAGTGAAAATCGTTATCATCCAAGTTATTTTCAATTCGCGATATTTTATGTCCTTATACATATATATGATTCCGATGAGATAATCTTTGGTCATGAGTATTCACATATAAGTATCCATATATAACTTAGAAGCTGTTTCTTGGAGTATAATATGAAGAACACTACACCATCTCAGGATTGTGGCCGTTTCCATCCCCCCTTCACCCCCCCTCCCCCCCCCTAATTAGATAGGTCTACAGCGGTTCTTCTCTTATCAGCTCGAAGTTGATTCAGATAAAATGGGTGAAACGTTGCAAATTTTGTCGGTTGCCACATATCGGTCATATGGGCCAGATACACCTCAACGTATTGCGCTTTCCGTATTGTTTCGTTCGCTGCCCCGTCCTTTCGTCCTTCCCAGACATTCTTTTTGTGTACTAAATGAGCAATAACCAATGGGAATCGTCGTCGGTGGAAGGGGGGGGGGTTTAGTTTTCAGTGGTTTTCTCGTTCTTCGTCTCGTTCGGAGTGAAGTTAAGATGATTGTCAACAGGAGAGTGAACGATGGTCTTTGGGAGTGAACGCAGTTCAGGAATAATCCGGTTGTAGCTACCCCACCCATCAGACAAACTCTCATGACCTGCAGCTTTTTGTTCTGGGTTTGTGTGAGAGAGAGAGAGAGAGAGAGAGAGAGAGAGAGAGAGAGAGAGAGAGAGAGAGAGAGAGAGAGAGAGAGAGAGAGAGAGAGAGAGAGAGAGAGAGAGAGAGAGAGAGAGAGAGAGAGAGAGAGAGAGAGAGAGAGAGAGAGAGAGAATGTATGTATGTACGCAGAATAGAGAAATTAACAATAGCTCTACTAAACCCTTTGAGGATTTGAGGACGTACTTCATAATTCAATTTTGGTTAATATTAAGCTCTTTTATTCAATTATTGAAGGATATATCGAAGTCAAATAGTATATTAAGAGAATACTTAGCCCCACAAGGTATAGGAATAGGCATATACTGTACACTTGGATACAAAATTATCTTTAGATTGGTGAGCTGTATATATTTGTAAGAAGGAAATATATGGGCTATAGTCTTCGTCTGTATGGTTGGTATGCCCGAGTGAGATACACTCATATGCAGCTGCCAATGAGTTATAGTTTTAAAAATATCTATGTTTTACTGAAATCTACTAGTTATTATATATTCTTTACAATAGCATTGGACATATTTTTATAACCATTTGAATTTAGAATCCTAAATATTTACACTTATTGCTAGAATATTAAGTACTTATCTGAACCAATCCCTGAATTATCCTGTAAAGAATCAACAAAGAGATTCAATTCAACCCAAGACAGCTTTGCAAATGTATATATCAAAATTAATGACCGTGACTACTAAGATTTCTAAATGTAGCATGTAAAATGTATATGGATTGGTTAGGACAATTGGAGAATATAACTAAATACAAATGTCATGCACTACAATATTATGCAAAAAGGAATGGGCAATTTCATATTTACCCACAGTAAAACGTGGTGCTCAATAATCCCCATCAAGAGATAATTATAATTGCACTTTGCTGTACAGGGCAAACCAGGTGAGATAATTTGTCGCTGAAAACCCCGCTGCTCCTCATTGATTCCCAGGACAGGTAGGGAAGAGTGTTACCGTGATAAATCTCGCTAATAAGTGATGTCTCGGCACCACGTATGTTTTGATCATTAATTGGTATCAGCAATATTTAAGCTTCATTTCTTCATACAGAGCTAAATATACAAACATGTTCCTACACTTACCCACCCTATTCAACATCTGACATACATTAATACAGCACAGAGCAAGCCAAACTTAATGCCAGCTGGAGCATGACTTATTAGCGCGACCGTACGGAGAGTGTGGGTGATATTCATGCAGTCGATGAGTAAGAGGAATTCTAAAGGAGTTGATTTTATATTTCATTTTTAAAGATAGCGAGGTGTCATGGAAAGGGTAATGAGGTATGTTTATGAAAAAATAACAAAGCTGTGAATACAAATGTTGACGTTTAATTACAAGAATGGGAAAACTAAGAAAATCGATATGCAGCTCAAGTGCACACACACACACACACACATATTACTGTACATGGAGATACAGTACGTACAGCTACCCACACGTTTGACTGGTACAGGGCTAATAATGCTATTGTAACTCTTTATAGGTATACAGTATATCGGCAAGCAAAATACGCAGGCTTACGCTTTTCTTGTAATTGTTTTAAGTGATTGTGTTGTGTACTCCATTTGCCTACACACATACGACAGCAATAGGATAAAAGAAAAGTACCTATGTGCCAACTGAACGGATGGTCAACTGGACATATGATAACAGAGAGAGAGAGAGAGAGAGAGAGAGAGAGAGAGATAGATAGATAGAGAGAGAGATAGAGAGAGAGAGAGAGAGAGAGATATAGAGATAGATAGAGAGAGAGAGATAGATAGAGAGAGAGAGAGAGATAGAGAGAGAGAGAGAGAGAGAGAGAGAGAGAGAGAGAGAGAGAGAGAGAGAGAGAGAGAGAGAGAGAGAGAGAGAGAGAGAGAGAGATGACTGCTGAATCACTGTCTCACCACAAAACTAGTACCAGCCTCACCACAAGCAATCACTGATCACCACCACCACCACCACCACCACCACTCTCATCACCTTCCTTCATTCTACCTGTCCACACCATCACCCCCATTATTACCATCACTCCCCCGCCCCCACCATCACTTACCCCATCTCCCTCATCATCACCATCACTCCCCCACCTCCAACATAAGTCATCATCACCATCACTCCCCAACCTCCAACATAGTCACCATCACTCCCACTACCCATATCATCATCACCATCACTCCCCCACCTCCAACATAGTCACCATCACTCCCCCTACCCCTATCACCATCACTCCCCCAACATCATCACCATCACTCCCCCACCCCCACCATCACTCCCCCGACCCCACCATCACCAAATCTCGTTAGACAACTTCAAGGGAGCCCTCGATGTCGATTTTCAAAAGGTGCCATAAAAACAACAAATTAAGTTAAGATACCAACTAGGCGCTAATTGTCCTTGGCCGCATAACCTTATCCATATGAGCATGCAATCTGTAATAACCTGGGAGACTAAGATTAGAACAGATACATGGGTATTGGTGTATAATGTTTATTTAACAGATGTAGAAATGGTGGTTACGATACATACATAAATTATATTAGGAGTGCATAAATAATGACAGGCAAGGTTACATACAATAATTAATAGTGACAGGCAAGGTTACATACAATAATTAATAGTGACAGGCAAGGTTACTACAATAATTAATAGTGACAGGCAAGGTTACATACAATAATTAATAGTGACAGGCAAGGTTACATACAATAATTAATAGTGACAGGCAAGGTTACATACAATAATTAATAGTGACAGGCAAGGTTACATACAATAATTAATAGTGACAGGCAAGGTTACATACAATAATTAATAGTGACAGGCAAGGTTACATACAATAATTAATAGTGACAGGCAAGGTTACATACAATAATTAATAGTGACAGGCAAGGTTACATACAATAATTAATAGTGACAGGCAAGGTTACATACAATAATTAATAGTGACAGGCAAGGTTACATACAATAATTAATAGTGACAGGCAAGGTTACATACAATAATTAATAGTGACAGGCAAGGTTACATACAATAATTAATAGTGACAGGCAAGGTTACATACAATAATTAATAGTGACAGGCAAGGTTACATACAATAATTAATAGTGACAGGCAAGGTTACATACAATAATTAATAGTGACAGGCAAGGTTACATACAATAATTAATAGTGACAGGCAAGGTTACATACAATAATTAATAGTGACAGGCAAGGTTACATACAATAATTAATAGTGACAGGCAAGGTTACATACAATAATTAATAGTGACAGGCAAGGTTACATACAATAATTAATAGTGACAGGCAAGGTTACATACAATAATTAATAGTGACAGGCAAGGTTACATACAATAATTAATAGTGACAGGCAAGGTTACATACAATAATTAATAGTGACAGGCAAGGTTACAGACAATAATTAATAGTGACAGGCAAGGTTACATACAATAATTAATAGTGACAGGCAAGGTTACATACAATAATTAATAGTGACAGGCAAGGTTACATACAAAATAATTAATAGTGACAGGCAAGGTTACAGACAATAATTAATAGTGACAGGCAAGGTTACAGACAATAATTAATAGTGACAGGCAAGGTTACATACAATAATTAATAGTGACAGGCAAGGTTACATACAATAATTAATAGTGACAGGCAAGGTTACAGACAATAATTAATAGTGACAGGCAAGGTTACATACAATAATTAATAGTGACAGGCAAGGTTACATACAATAATTAATAGTGACAGGCAAGGTTACATACAATAATTAATAGCGACAGGCAAGGTTACATACAATAATTAATAGTGACAGGCAAGGTTACATACAATAATTAATAGTGACAGGCAAGGTTACATACAATAATTAATACAAACACTCTAAATATATATACTGTACATTAAGATCAAAGGGACTCTTTGGCAAGAGGTTATACTTTTTCTTCTTCTTGGTACATTTCTTGGGGTTGATTGTGCAGGGGTTGCCGAACACAAATAGGAGAGCAAGGGTTGCTGAACTCTCTGGTTACGTCACAGGGGTTGCTAAATGAGTTTGCTGCTACACAAGGGTTGCTGAATGCAGTAGCTGGAAAGCAAGGGTTGCTGAACTCTCTGGTTACGTCATGGAGGTTGTTAAATGAGTTTGCTGCTACACAAGGGTTGCTGAATGCAGTAGCTGGAAAGCAAGGGTTGATGAACTTCCTGTGTGCCTCACAGGGATTTCCAAATGAGGTTGCATCAGCGACCAGGTTGCAGCAAGGGGATCCCGTTGGTCCTGCTCTTTTCTCACTCGGGGTGAACTCAGCGGCTAACAAAATAAAGTTAGAGTTAAATGTTTGGTATCCGGATGATGCAACTTTGGTGGGTCTGTAGAAAATGTCCTAACCAATGTAAACACCATCATAACTGATCTTGGCCAGGTTGGCTAGAAGTGAATGGATACAAAATTGAATTTGTCCTCCTCAACCACACACCCAAAGAAAGAGAAAGTATATGGGCTCAATACCGAGTTGCCTTGCCAGGTGAGAGGGTCCTTCAGGAGCACCAGCAAATCCTACTAGGCTTCCCACTCATTATGGCAGCAATCCCACCAGCACTTCAGGATATAAAGAAAGAGCTTCAGTATCTTGTGAACCAATTGATGCACATACAGTAGATACACATTTAGCTCTGACCCTTCTCAAGAATTGCTTCTACATCCCAAAGCTCCAGTACCTTTTGCAATCATCAAGGACTTACAGGAATCTCAATCAACATCAAACCTGGGCAAAAGCCACCCTCCCTGTTAGCCTCGGGGACCTGGGGATACGTAGAACCATAGATATTGCCTCCCCTGCCTTTATCTCCTCCCTTATCCCAACCAACGACCTTGTTGTGTCCATCCTTTCTTCCCAACCTGGAATGGCACTTAATGAGGAGTTGGCAGAAGCAATTGAAACCTGGAAAAGAACTACAGGAGTTGGGGAAGAGCTTCAGGGTACCTTCAGGAGCAAGCAGAAAGTGTAGGATACCATCTCAGTGAAGATAAGACAAGAGAGTCTCCTAAACAATGCAGATCAGGTTGCTAAAGCACACTTCCAGGCAGCCGCCCTATTTAGTGGCTTGTGGTTACACGCCATCCCCATCCCACCTTTTGGAACCAACCTGGACGATGAAATGCTCCGGGTTGCCATCGCACTCAGAGTGGGTGCACTAGTTTGCCACCCACACACATGCATGTGTAATGCATTGGTGGATGCTCAAGGTCACCATACCCTGTTATGTAGTCACAGAGCTCTTCACACTATATGATGTCATAAAACAGGCCCTTCAGAGTGCTATAACTGTGCATCAATCTTTGAACCACCAGGGCTTGCCAGAGATGAGGGTAAACGGCTAGATGGGATACCTTCCCTTACAAGAATGGCCGGCGACTCATGTGGGATGCCACGTGAGTTGAAACTTTCTGAATGACCAACAATATACTACATTATATATATATATATATATATATATATATATATATATATATATATATATATATATATATATATATATATATATGTAATTATATATATATATAAAGTCGAAGAGAGAGAGAGAGAGAGAGAGAGATACTGCGTACACAAGTAGGAAAACAGGTACCGGTAACAGATTAAGGTTTGATGAACCCTTACATAAATACATAACCTTGAACAGTTTTTAAGTTATATTTTAACCCTTTCCGTATTTGAGGACGCATTTCATGCATTTATCTGGCTATCAGTAGACGATATTATTTATGATTAAGAAGGATTTTGGGGAGACAGAGGATTTATTGGGTTATACTTTAACTCTGTGATTCTAAGAAGGCATTCCAAACCTAAATATGCCCTTTACTGTTTGCTAGCAACTCAAATTTGTTAATGAAAAGAGTGAGTCATAACAACGAAGTAATATAACATTACTGGCACACAAACAGACAAAAGTAAATATACTGTAATATAATAAAAATAAAAATATGAATAATAATTATAATAATAATACCGGTAGTAATAATAATATATATAATACAAATAATTATAATAATTTATTATAAAAGCGAAGACATTTTAGCCCTAGAAGTAACAGTACCAAAATGTGATTGACTCAGGGGCTACCAAGTTGTGTTACTGTGAGCCATGTTAATCCCCACCGTGATTCTTTCGCCGGTAATTTAAGGAAGAGTCTTGGTGACCCATTTTGGAAATGTATTGTATATACTTTTAGTATTCAAAGATCTAGTTTTCAATATTATATACTGTATATATATATATATATATATATATATATATATATATATATATATATATATATATATTATATATATATATACAGTATATATATATATATATATATATATATATATATATATATATATATATATATATATATATATACAGTATATAGATAGATAGAGAGAGAAATATTTTATATACTAGTTATTCAATTAATTAATGGACATACAGTATATATATTAATGGACATACAGTATATATATTAATTAATGGACATACAGTATATATATTAATGGACATACAGTATATATATTAATGGACATACAGTATATATATTAATGGACATACAGTATATATATTAATGGACATACAGTATATATTAATGGACATACAGTATATATATTAATGGACATACAGTATATATATTAATTAATGGACATACAGTATATATTAATGGACATACAGTATATATATTAATGGACATACAGTATATATATTAATTAATGGACATACAGTATATATATTAATGGACATACAGTATATATATTAATGGACATACAGTATATATATATTAATGGACATACAGTATATATATTAATGGACATACAGTATATATATTAATGGACATACAGTATATATATTAATTAATGGACATACAGTATATATATTAATGGACATACAGTATATATATTAATGGACATACAGTATATATATTAATGGACATACAGTATATATATTAATGGACATACAGTATATATATTAATGGACATACAGTATATATATTCCGCAATTAAATATTATCTGATTTTACAATTATTTGTGCGTGGTCATTGTGATGGTTGTGGTTCTCTTCACAGCTGACTGATCCCTCATGACTGTCTGGCGCCACTCACTTCCGGTCTGTGTCTGTGACAGAGAGAGAGAGAGAGTGTGTTTGTGTGTCGGTGTGTGTTCGTGGGAGCCTGTGTGTGTAAGGTGAGGGGTGCATGTTAGTGTGTTTGTGAGTGTGTGTGTTGGTGCTTGTGTATTGACCTGTATTTATCGTAGTAGCGGTGTTTGTTGGTGACGGTAATGGAGTATATGGGTGATGGTGGGAGTTATAGTGTGGTTGTAGTGGTGGTGATGATGGAGAGAAATGGTGATGCTGGTGGTGAATTAATGCGGTGTAGTTACTTTGTGCTGGCGCCTCGAATGTACAGTCACACACAAAAAGTCATGTCCTACCTTGCAACTTTAGACACATGTATTTCTGTAATAAATACGTAAAAGAATGCCCATAACAAACATAACCTACGCATTGTTCAATACTTGTTTCAATTTTGCTAGCGTATACACATATATTTTGTTTTATATCTAGAGGAATATTACGCTGTTGTGAAGGTAGGACATAATTTGTTAACCTGAGTGTACAGTACATAACCTGCCTCATTACATGCACGTGATTTAAACGTCAACACAAGTATTAACATAATTATCTAAACTAAGATTATTAAAAATATCTGGCCCGACCTCTTATGGTCTAATATGATACATACTGTATATACACACATATATATATATATATATATATATATATATATATATATATATATATATATATATATATATATATATATATATATATATATTTATATTATTATTATTATTATTATTATTATTATTATTATTATTAAAGATTTGTTTGTTTTTGTCCTTTTCGGGCAATGTATTTTCGTTTGTCCCCTAGGTTAATAAAATTCCTTCCAAGACTTTAAAAGAAAGCAAAACAATATATAGCCTTAATAATAATATACAAAACAATATATAGACAAAAAACACATTTCAATAAAGCCCCCAAGACGTACTGCAGGATGTAGTATTGTTTTAAGGGGAGCGACCTGCT
The DNA here is from genome assembly GCA_032716605.1 of Paralithodes platypus. NCBI lineage: Eukaryota > Metazoa > Arthropoda > Malacostraca > Decapoda > Lithodidae > Paralithodes > Paralithodes platypus. The sequence continues at coordinate 61,251,599 of CM064572.1, forward strand.
TTTTTTCTCTCCTTCTCTAGCTTGTATCCATTCGGTCTAATTCAGCCTACTGTTTCAAAGACGTTTATCCCCATCCAGGTGTCGATTTCTTCCTGGCCAGCGACAGCGAGCCAGCATTGTATGGAGGAATCCGGCTTCGCCGGAAAGAGAAACCAAAAAACGAGGTGGGTCCCTTTAACGAATCCAGCGTATTAAGGGGAGGTATTTAGTTTGTTCCCTAGACCTCCATCAAGCTTAAAATTACACCCCCTTGAGTCCCTTTCAAGGTAAATTTGTAAATTTTTCGGTAGAAAAATGTCCCGGCCGAAGGCCGGTTCCTCTTAAATTACAGGCTCGCTAGCGCTCGCCAGGATAAAATCGACGCCTGAATTGCACGAAAGGTCTTAATATGGGGTGAAAGTTCTTAAAATCGCTAAACTAATTGGGCAAACGTTTTTTAATATCAAAAGCAATGGGGCTAAACATGAGGGAGAAAGGGGTCAAGAAAAAAATCCCTCAAGTGGAGATCTCCCCTTAATGAAGCAAAATATTATATGATTAGGCCGGCGGTGCAACACATCACCGTCTTTATATTAGGCCGGCGGTGCAACACATCACCGTCTTTATATTAGGCCGGCGGTGCAACACATCACCGTCTTTATATTAGGCCGGCGGTGCAACACATCACCGTCTTTATATTAGGCCGGCGGTGCAACACATCACCGTCTTTATATTAGGCCGGCGGTGCAACACATCACCGTCTTTATATTAGGCCGGCGGTGCAACACATCACCGTCTTTATATTAGGCCGGCGGTGCAACACATCACCGTCTTTATATTAGGCCGGCGGTGCAACACATCACCGTCTTTATATTAGGCCGGCGGTGCAACACATCACCGTCTTTATATTAGGCCGGCGGTGCAACACATCACCGTCTTTATATTAGGCCGGCGGTGCAACACATCACCGTCTTTATATTAGGCCGGCGGTGCAACACATCACCGTCTTTATATTAGGCCGGCGGTGCAACACATCACCGTCTTTATATTAGGCCGGCGGTGCAACACATCACCGTCTTTATATTAGGCCGGCGGTGCAACACATCACCGTCTTTATATTAGGCCGGCGGTGCAACACATCACCGTCTTTATATTAGGCCGGCGGTGCAACACATCACCGTCTTTATATTAGGCCGGCGGTGCAACACATCACCGTCTTTATATTAGGCCGGCGGTGCAACACATCACCGTCTTTATATTAGGCCGGCGGTGCAACACATCACCGTCTTTATATTAGGCCGGCGGTGCAACACATCACCGTCTTTATATTAGGCCGGCGGTGCAACACATCACCGTCTTTATATTAGGCCGGCGGTGCAACACATCACCGTCTTTATATTAGGCCGGCGGTGCAACACATCACCGTCTTTATATTAGGCCGGCGGTGCAACACATCACCGTCTTTATATTAGGCCGGCGGTGCAACACATCACCGTCTTTATATTAGGCCGGCGGTGCAACACATCACCGTCTTTATATTAGGCCGGCGGTGCAACACATCACCGTCTTTATATTAGGCCGGCGGTGCAACACATCACCGTCTTTACCCAGACCACCGGCACAGCAGCAAGATAAACTACTTTTTTACTAACATTAATGTACGTGCCCTCCATTGAAGTCTCTCGACAATCGGGCCAGGGTTTAATTACGGTTCATCAGCGACGTTGGGGTTTGGTCCGTGTACAGTCGCGCTAATAAGTGATGTTTCGGCACCAATTATGTTTTGATTAATAATTGGTATCAGCAATATCTAAGCTTCATTTCTACATATCTAGTGAAATATACAAACATGTTCCTACATATACCCACTCTATTCAACATCTGATAGACATTAATACAGCACAGAGCAAGCCAAACGTGATGACAGCTGGGCCATGACTTATTAGCGCCACTGTACAGTCTAGAGCAAGAATCGTGTTCTACCTCCGACATTTCAATTTGGGTTATTTCTCCAGTCATAATTAAGTGCATAATATCCTTAACCTCTTCAGCACCATGACGCCTTTTGACCTTTGATTCTGGCTAACATTAGCTAATTTTATGCAGTTTAAGAAGCACCTACTGTATGTTACTAAGAGGGTATTTAAGGGGAGGTATTTAGTTTGTTCCCTAGACCTCCAGCAAGTTTAAAATTACACCCCCTTGAGTCCCTTTCAAGATTAATTTGTACATTTTTCGGTAGAAAAATGTCCCGGCCGAAGGCCGTTTCCTCTTAAGTTACAGGCTCGCTATCGCTCGCCAGGATAAAATTGACACCTGAATGGCACGAAAGGTCTTAAAATGGGGTGAAAGTTCTTAAAATCACCAAACTAACGGGGCAAACATCTTAAAATCTCAAAAGCAATGGGGCTAGACATGAGAGAGAAAGGGGTCAAGAAAAAAGTCCCTCAAGTGGATATCTCCCCTTAAATCGTCGTTAGCCATTCGAGTCGTATAGGTCGATTATAAAAAAAAAATAGTCTAATGGTAACCAGAATATAATTACGTCATAGTGATGTAGGGGTAACATGCATATACAGTCATTACATCCAAGGTTTGTTCAGTGGGGTTCAGGAGGAATTTTGTATTAAACCAACAATTATTCATTATTAATTAGACCTCATGGAGGGGAGGACACCACTTTCGTCTGTGGGTGTACTTGGGATATTTTTTTCTGCAGCCTAGATAAGGCTGTTTGTACAGTCGGGTCAGATGTCGTGTCTCACTTTCATAACTTAAATTATATTTCTTCTCCTTGACATAATACAAATATACAGTATATCACTCGTAAAACATGACATCATATGTCAAGCATATAGGAAAGGTGAAAATGGTGATCATACTACAGTCTACAACTACAAATGGTGATCATACTACAGTCTACAACTCGAGAAACTGATCAGAGATTGTATATATATATATTTTTTTTTTCTATGTGATTGAGGGAGGCAAAAGGCATAACTGCCTATAGCGAGTGCCTCCCCCATAGTTGAAAGAGTGACAGAGCCAAAATCAAGGGACGTTCGAGCCAAAATGCCTCGCGGTGTTCATGTGTAGCGTACTGGGAAGTGGTTTATACTACAGACATAGCTAAGGTTAAAATTATCGATGTAGGACACGCCATTTGAACGTGACTACGTTTACAACATAACCGATAATAGTCAACCAAATGCTTAAATCTGTCCATGGCGAAATCATTAGCGTAAATTGATGACATGTCGAATCATTTTGAAACTGGGAATACATAACACACTCAATATATTTAAGGATAAAATTACTATTTTACGAACCTTATGAAAAGGTATCTTATGATGCTGACAGCTACCCCAACTCTATATAGATGTGTTGGTTTCTAGATGGTGGTCAATTGCTTTGTCCCCTTCTTGATCAGTCGGCTATTACCAAGATTTTATAGAGAAATATGGTTTAATTATGAACACTTGGCATTAATATGACGCAGACATATAGTACTTTCATATATTAATATGACGCAGACATATAGTACTTTCATATATTAATATGACGCAGAGATATAGTGCTTTCATATATGGATGCAGAGATATAGTACTTTCATATATGGATGCAGAGATATAGTACTTTCATATATGGATGCAGAGATATAGTACTTTCATATATTTCCAGTACGTATAACCAAATCAGGGACTAAGGGATTGACACCTGGATGGGGGTAAACGTCTTAAAACAATAGGCTGAATAGGGCCGAATGGATACAAGCCAAAGAGAGAGGGAGAGATAGAGAAAGAAAGCGAGGTGGGCTCCCTTAAGGCAAATTAAAGGACCACGAAACCTTACGAATGTCCTTCCACGCAGCCCTAACCTGACTGAATTAATATATATTGTAACCGGGCAGATAGTTCAAATAGCGCCGCCCGCTGTTTTGTATTCTCTAGGAGGCCGCCCCCGACCGCCCACCTCCGCCTGTCACACCCGACCGCCCACATCGTCAAACAACCTGACAAAGGGACAACTCAGCGACGTGGCACCAGTATCATTTTGATCATTATTTTATCATATATTTTCGAGGGTTGAAATATTACATTAGAGTTTTCAACGGTTATTTATATCGTCTTTGTCCCAGTTTTAGTTTGTTTAGTTTGCAAGTTTTACATTTTAATTACGGTAACCGAGGATATCACGATCTTTTTGTATACAACGTTACCGATAGATTACAAAAGTAGAGGTAGTATTAATTAGAAGAAAAAAACCTTTTTATGAACTATGGACATGAATAGAGCGTTACTGATAGCCTATGCAAAAAGTGGTTATGCAGCATGAGTGACCTTTAAGGGGGTAGTACTCGTTTTTTATGGACCCCCTTCTCCCTCATGTTTAGCATATTAGTTTTGAGATTTTAAGACGTTCGCTCCATTAGTTTGGCGATTTTGAGACCTTTTGCCCCATTTCTTTGTCAAAATTAGGACCTATTGTGCCATTTAGGTGTCGATTTTTTCCTGGCGAGCGATAGCTAGCCTGTAAGTTTAGAGGGAACTGGCGTTCAGCCGGGACATTGTTCTACCGAAAAATGTACAAATTGATCTTGACAGGGAGTCTAAGGGGTGTTTCTTTTAAGCTTGATGGAGGTCTAGCAAGGAAACTCAAAAATAAATATATTAATGAATACATAAACCAATAACCAAGCAGTACCCCCTTAAACGTCCAGGTAACTGTTGTACTACTGACGACCCTCACCTCGACCCTCTGAAGAACCTGGTTGGGAGTACGGTGATCCGATATTCTAGCTATTGTCAGACGCCTTGATTCCCGAAGGGGGTGGCCATGAATGAATCGCCTCCGTCTAGGCCCATTCGTTGTTTCTCTAGCGTGTTTCTGGGGAGAGTTGCTAGCGCCACCACCCTTTGCTGTGTATGGTGGGTGAGGTGCATGTCGAAGTTATCGTACTGTTGAAATGGTTGTGGATGTGAATCTAGCCTGGAATTAGGTGGATTTTGCTGATCAAGTGCTAGAGTTATTAATATATAACGGTTTTAATATTTATAAAAGTTGATATAGCTTATATACAATTTCAATATAACCATTACAAGTAGATATTGCAACATCTGTACGTGTTTTATATTGCAACATATGCACGTGTTTTATATTGCAACATCTGTACGTGTTTTATATTGCAACATCTGTACGTGTTTTATATTGCAACATATGTACGTGTTTTATATTGCAACATCTGTACGTGTTTTATATTGCAACATCTGTACGTGTTTTATATTGGATACCGAGTGTTTGATAGCCACAATTAGGTAGATTAAAACTATTATATATATATATATATATATATATATATATATATATATATAGAAAGTGGAATTTGGGTTTATTGATAGCCTAGATAATTGGATATAGCAATATTGATAGCCAATGAAGGTGGTATAGAGTGTTTAATACCGGTACCCTCTTTATATGGCTACACTATTTTTCAAACCCTAGGTACGTAGGTGTAGTTGTTTTGATAGCCTCAGAAAGTGGATATTGTGATTTTGATAAACTAGATAAGTGGGTGTGTGTTCTGGAAAACCTGTTGAAAAATAACATAATGATTTAAAGTAAGACAATTTGTTATTTTCTTCACCATTGACCTGTACATTCGTGTTACTGGTGGTCTATAAGTATGCAGACTAATAAAACACACACAAAAAAGCCACTCCAACAGCTTCCTCTCTCTCTCCAACACTCCTTCTCCCCTCTCAACACTCTTCGGAAAGTAGGCACGAAGCACCATTGTAAAGGCTTATCCCTAAATAGCTTCACCTGACCCATATAACACACCATGTACTCATAACAAGAATACCGGTAACATACAATGCAGGCAGTTGGGTAGTCCCTGTTTTCTGAGAGGACGATCATATTATGGTAAGTAGGGACACTGGTCACTTCAGCCTCTGGTGATTTTGGCCTCGAGTGATTTCGGCTTCTGATGATCGTGATCTCTGTGCCTGGCTATTTCGGCTCCTAATGATTTTGATTATGGAACGTATGGTAAGCGAGAGAATGACTAAGAGGGTGTACGAGAGCGAGGTGGAGGGACAGAGGGGGAGAGGTAGACCGAATATGAGGTGGAAGGATGGAGTGAGGAACTACATGAACGAAGGCGGTGCTGGTTGGGGGGAGGGGCGTCGACTGACTGGGGACAGAGGTGCATGGGGGCGGTTCGTTCGTGGCCACCCCTTCGGGGATCACGGCGTCAGGCAATAGATAGATAGATAGATGATTTTGGTCTTTAGAGATATCGACCACTGGTGATCTTGGCCCACAGTGATTTCGGGCCCTAGTGACATAGGCCTCTAGTGATCTCGGTCTGAGGTGTTTTCGGCCTTTGGTGGTCTCGGCCTCTGTTGACCTCAGCACGTGGTGAATTTAGCTCTTAGTGATCGAGTCCCATTGTGATGTCAGGTCCGATACGATAATCTCGTTATCCTGATAAGCTTGGTTGTCTGGTGTTCTTGTCCCCTGATGATCACGGTGTGTGGAGATATCAGTCCTTGGTGATGTATTCCCCTGCCAATTTCGGTATTTATTGGCCTCGGTGTTCTGACGAAATCGGTGCCCTGTTGAGATCATTCAGATCAGATCAGACCAGGTGGGCATCGGAGAGTAATGCCTTTTTTAACAGATCCCTTTGTTGCACATAGTGTGCGAAATGCATGTGAAATATATTGCACTGTTGGAAAGGCTGAGGATGTGAATATAGTGTTAATCAACACGGTTATGCTGATAGCATATAATTATGTACACATCTCATTGATCTACACATCTCATTGATCTACACATCTCATTGATCTACTGCTCCACTATGGACCGCCTTTGAGAAGAGGGGTATGGAAGGCCATGCTCACAGGTCAATAAACCTTTGGTGCACCAAGAAATATATGTATATAGAATGCCACACTGGTGAGATCCGTGCCCTGGTGATATTAATCCATGGTTACAACGTTACCTCGGCCCCCGTGGCTTAACTAGTTCCCTATTCCAGTACCTCCATGCTCGGCACCCTAGTGAGCTAGGCCTCTACTTATCTCAGCCCATGCAGTATTCTCGTTCCCTGGTAAAATATATGTCTCCAGGCTACATAGACTAAACCCCACCCCACCCTTACAATAATCTATATTATATATATATATATATATATATATATATATATATATATATATATATATATATATATATATATATATATATATATATATATTATAAGTTATGTAGTCAGACTGGAACAAGACCTCACGGGCTTAACCGTGTTGAGCGGTGGAATGTACAGGCTCTCAGCCTATACCCGAGAGGGAGTAGTTGGAATATAGAAGAAAAAAAAAACAAAAAAAAACAAAAAAAAAACACACAAATTACAAACAGAGCAAGTTGCAGAACCTTACTTCATTATACCTTACAAATGTTATACCTAATGTATAATATTGTTATCATGATCATCCTTTACCTGTAGCCTGCTATTTCCAGATGACGGTAAATTGTCATTTCCCCATCTTGATTATGCATATATTGCAAATATTTTGTAACGAACTGTGTTTTTAAATATGAAAACCTGACATTCAAATGATACACATAATATTTTCATAATATTCCAGTATGTATCGATAAATCAGCTGCCAATGGATACAGTTTTCCGCCAAATGAACACAAATAGACTATAATCTATTAACTAATCTGGAGCCTAACCTATCATTAATTAGAGATTACCTTACCTGTTCTTTAAACTAATCCAAAGCCTTGTCTTTGATCAATTATAGTGATTAACCTACTGTATATCTTATCTGTCCCGATTATAATATAATCTAGATGAGAACAACAATCAGCATGTCAGCTTACTATCACGAAAGAAAGTTATATTTGTCCTCAAATTGAAACACAGAGCATGATAAAAGTTGTCGCAGGCTCATGTGATGTGCATACTAATGCAGCTGGATTTATTAGTGCTTCGGATTTTCCAGTCAACTGTTGATGGAATCCATAAGCGGGTAAACGTACAGGATTGTATTTCATAACTAACCAGCGTAGTATAGTCTACACTATGAATACAAAGATCATCTACAACTCTCACATAAAACTGAAGTTTCAGGTTAAAAAATGTCTTTGATGAGTTGATAATATTGACAGCCATGAATGAATAGACAATTTTAAAATGCATAGCGAAGGCAATTTTGACTTTATCTGATTCTTCTATTGGCATGAAAAACCTAAAACAATAGAAGCATCGTGACTTTATCAATATGCACTATGTGCGATGGGAATTTAAATGTTCCTGACTTTAACTATCCATTCTGGTTTTCTATAACCTATGACTCGTGTTCCTAAGGGCTATTGCTTAGCCATTATATTCACATAATCTTTCATCAACGAATCATCACAAGGGTTAATGATTTGCTTCCTTGCCGTTACATAATGTCTCCACGAGTACCAGAAATGTGTTTGCATGATGTCTTTCTTATTACAGTTTTCTCAAAAGGTTCTGAAGTGTTGTGTTCTTACTTTACGGTTACAAATTATTATAGTCTCATCAAGGTTTGAGAAGAACTTTTTGTCCCGACTGTACCTGGAGTCCCCGGTGTGTCCCCTGACTTGTTTACCTCGTCCCCACCCCCTGGTCATCGTGTTCATAGACCCTGCGGTACTTCATCATAGCAACAATACAGTGAACACGCTCTTTTGGTATACAGAGGGCTAAAAAAGTAAAAATATATAAATATGGAACATGTTTGAAGTCAATTAGAATAGGGTACATTAGGTAAGGTTGTCATTGACTAAAATGTATTAATGCCAAATGTACTAAACCACAGAATAGGGTTGCATATAATACCCTGGCGTCGCGGGCGTAGATGGTATCAGAGGGAGGGTATCAAGACGGTATCGGGGCAGGCGTTTGATGGTATCCCGGGTAACCTGGGATTTGCAGTGTGGTTAATGACAGTGTGGTGGGGGGAACGTTTGATGGAGCGTGGGGCCTGAGACCACTGGCAGAAACACCCCGGGCAGATGAAGGAGTTTGGGGGCTCTTGGTCGGGTTTTATCTCGTATTGTCTCTGTTCTCCATCCCTCTCTCTATCTCTTTGGGTATATATATATGTTTTCTTTTTGTGAGTAAGGGACACAAAAGGCAGAACTGCCTGTGACGAGTGCCTCTCCCAGAGATGAAAGAGTGACAGGGCCAAAATCAAGGAACGTTAGAGCCAAAATGCCTGGACACACGGAGTTTCAAGCAATTTAAATCATAGGATGAAGGAATGACTGATTCTGGGAGAGTTCCAGAGCTCAGCTGTTGAATAGAAGAAAGATTGATAATAACGTTTCACTCTTGGGTTGGAGAGTTGCATATATATATATATATATATATATATATATATATATATATATATATATATACATACAGTATATATATATATATATATATATATATATATAATTATATATATATATATATACATACAGTATATATATATATATATATATATATATATATACAGAGTGGCCGAGAAACATTTCCCCGTAGGGAATTCCTCTGTATTTGCAAGAGAGAGCTGAAGAATCTATTATTTATTTAACTCCAACACCAAACACCTTCCAAAGAAATTAATGAAAGCAAGCATGTGATCCACCGGGATTCGAACCTGGGTTACTATAATACAGATGCAGATCATATATATAGGAATGCAGATCAAATAATATAGGAATACCCTATGGGCAATACACAGGAATTCCCTATGGGGAAATGTTTCGCGACTGCTCTGTGTGTGTGTGTACATATATAATATATATACATAATTTTATATAATATATATACTCCAATAAAATAACCAGTTAAAATTGATCGTGTGGAAGCAACCAGAAACCGACACAGAGGTGAATGAGACGCATACCTCTGCGCACGAAAAATGAAAAACAATAACAAAAAAGGATGTGCGGGAATGGGTGAGAATATTTAAAAAACCGCGGAGGATCGTGGCGCCGCCCTTGGTCACCCAGCGTCAAGGCAATTATGTTCTGGTTTCTTGGATCTAGGAGGAGCCCGGCAACACTAACCCATTCAGTACCAGTGACATCCTTCTCATTATAGTCTGACTACTATTTGGCGATTTTATACAGTTTAAGAGTTTAAGAGCCGTTGCGGTCAAGTGGTGAGCACGCTCACGTGTGAATCTGCAAGACTCGGGATCGAATCCCTGCCACGGCGGACATTTAGTGGGTGTGGTAGTACGTCCTAGCATGTTTCACATGCTCGCACCCAGTCAGGGGACATCCTGACGACGCATACAGACTAAACACACATAACAAAGACACTCCAACAGCTTCCTCTCCCTCCAACACCCCTTCTCCCCTCTCTCCACTCTTCAGAAAAATAGGAAAAGTAGAATGTAGATACGAGGTGCCGTTGTAAAGGCTTATCCCTCAATACCTTCATCTGATCTGGGAAGAGCCTCCAACAATTACCAAGCTTCAAACTATCTCATCTATCCCTTTTTATTACCACAAATCATTTATAAGCTGCACAAACTCCTCTACATACACCTACTGTACAGTCGAACACAATGAAAAAGACGTCGCCGGTACGTTAGGAGCTAAAGGCTGGCGTTACACGGGTATTTTTCGGAGTATTTCCTACCCAACGTAGGATTTTCGCTTGTGACTCTTGGCTTAAGGGGAGATTTCCACTTGAGGGATTTTTTTTCTAGACCCCTTTCTCCCTCATGTTTAGCCCCATTGCTTCTGAGATTTTAAGACGTTCGCCCTAGTAGTTTGGACATTTTAAGAAATGTTGCCCAATTTCTGTCAATTTTAAGACCTTTCGTGCCATTAAGGTGTCGATTTTTTCCTGGCGAGCGACAGCGAGATTTTAATTTAAGAGCAACCGGCCTCTGGCCGGGAAATTTTTCTACCGAAAAATGTACAAATTTATGTTGAATGGGGGTCCAGGGGGTGTAATTTTAAGCTTGATGAAAACGTAGGGAACAAACTAAATAACTCCCCTTAAGACAACGTAGTCAGTTGTAAAGGTATTCATTCTATATTAATTCACTGATTTGGTTTAGGCGGCGTCATGTGCATAGTTCATTATTATTGTTTTTGTTATTATTATTATTATTTATCTTTCTTTTGTTTTATTTTTGTTTGTTTCGAGAGGCGTATTTTCTAGTATGTTGACGTTTGCGACTATCGCTTTTCACTACAATTTCGCTGATATTGCATTCGTTCAACGGCTTTATGAACGATCGTCATGAACTACATACACCAACTCAGCACTAGAGTGAATTAATCGACTGTGTGACTGACTTTGATATTATCCAAGTTTGAAAAAAAAAAAAAAAACAAAAAAAAAAACCCACACACACACATACACATACTCGGTTATTGTCCAGTAAATACACCTGAACAATTCCCATTTGACGCCGCCTTTATTACGGGAATATATATAAATTCAGAAGCCAGATAACCTTTCTATATTATTTCAATATGTGGGGGTCATGAACGGGCAGTAGAGATATAATAGAATGCAATAGAATCCTCTCTATCCGGCAACACTAGGATTTCGAAGACACTTGGTAATAGTGTTTGATCATTTGATGGTATTGATTCTTGTGGACAAACACCCTATACAATTATACTGCAAAAGCTCCATATTTTGTCTATCCCAATTACGGCTTACCGATGATGTCTGGTTGAATTTAAAAACATTACTAATAGTGGTCTTATTGTCAAGCCACTAAATGTAGGCGTTAGTTGGGCCTCTCTTTACTTAAGGGGAGGTATTTAGTTTGTTCCCAAGACCTCCATCAAGCTTAAAATTACACCCCCTTGAGTCCCTTTCAAGATAAATTTGTACATTTTTCGGTAGAAAAATGTCCCGGCCGAAGGCCGGTTCCTCTTAAATTACAGGCTCGCTATCGCTCGCCAGCATAAAATCGACACCTGAATTGCACGAAAGGTCTTAATATGGGGTGAAAGTTCTTAAAATCGCTAAACTAATGGGGCAAACGTTTTATAATATCAAAAGCAATGGGGCTAAACATGAGGGAGAAAGGGGTCAAGAAAAAAATCCCTCAAGTGGAGATCTCCCCTTAAGGGTCTACAATAAATAATTACATACCAATACATACATAGCTGAGTGTAATCGGTGTCTTTATAATCGGCAAACCTCTCTCATCCTTATTCCTAAACATGTGCAAAAGGTAAAGTCCAAGACAGCCAATCGCATATCGAGCGAAGTAGAATGATTTTTTTTTTTTTTTTTTTTTTTTTGCAATGGTAATTAGTTTTGTTTTTTATTATGGTAGCTTCTCAGAATATGTGTGTGTGTGTGTGTGTGTGTGTGTGTGTGTGTGTGTGTGTGTTTTATATATTTGTTTCTCCTCATTTGTTCTTATTTTCGTTATGTGCTTGAAGGAGACATAAGGCAAAAACTGTCAGTAACAAGTGTCCCCCCCAAGGTTGAAAGAGTGATAGAGAGCACAAATCAAGGTAGGCTACTATATAGGTAATTTAGGTGTGTTGGAATGAAAGTTGCCGGAGTTGAGCCTCTGTTTACTGAAGTGGCCCCGGGTAGCAACACCATCAACATCAACATCAACAACAACAACAACAACAACAAGACGCTCCAGGGCCCAGATGGACACATACCTTGCGTTCTCTCACGGGCCCATTCCACCCTTTATAGGGAGCGCTTAAGGCAACTTATTTACAGAAGCCGCCACCGGTAAAGCAGTACATCGTAAATAATCAGTCCCATTTAAGGGGAGGTATTTAGTTTGTTCCCTAGACCTCCATCAACCTTAAAATTACACCCCCTTGAGTCCCTTTCAAGATATATTTGTACATTTTTCGGTAGACAAATTTCCCGGCCGAAGGCCGGTTCCTCTTAAATTACAGGCTCGCTATCGCTCGCCAGGATAAAATAGACACCTGAATTGCACGAAAGGGCTTAATATGGGGTGAAAGTTCTTAAAATCGCTAAACTAATGGGGCAAACGTTTTATAATATCAAAAGTAATCGGGCTAAACATGAGGGAGAAAGGGGTCAAGAAAAAAATCCCTCGAGTGGAGACCTCCCCTTTAACAATACAATAATGATTACAGGCATACACCCTGTAATTCCTAGCTGTCCTTCTTAAGACTATATATATTTGTCTGGTGGTATAAAATAACGCCAAATAGACCACCCTTTGAACAGGTTAAGGGGAGGTATTTAGTTTGTTCCCTAGACCTCCATCAAGCTTAAAATTACACCCCCTTGAGTCCCTTTCAAGATATATTTGTACATTTTTCGGTAGAAAAATTTCCCGGCCGAAGGCCGGTTCCTCTTAAATTACAGGCTCGCTATCGCTCGCCAGGATAAAATTGACACCTGAATGGTACGAAAGGTCTTAATATGGGGTGAAAGTTCTTAAAATCGCTAAACTAATGGGGCAAACGTTTTATAATATCAAAAGTAATCGGGCTAAACATGAGGGAGAAAGGGGGCAAGAAAAAAATCCCTTAAGTGGAGATCTCCCCTTAAGGACGAAGCTGGAAAGACATAGACGTGTCGAACGGAAAAGTATATGAAAGTTCACCAAACAAAACAATGACACCGAAACTGTCCCTATTAAGAACGAGCTAATCTCCCCCCCCCCCCCCCCCCCCCCTGATGAATGGATGTCTGGTCTCGCAGCGAAGTCACACTGATATTTGCTGGGGCATAGTGTGTCAGCAACTTTGGTTCGAATTAACACCTTCAGTACCGGCGACGTGTCCTCTTAGATGATTGCTAGCTATATTTAGACGATTTAGTGAAGTTTAAGGGGAGGTTTTTAGTGTGTTTCCTAAACTTCCATCAAGCTTGAAATTACACCCCCTTGAGTCCCTTTCAAGATAAATTTGTATATTTTTCGGTAGAAAAATGTCCCGGCCGAAGGCCGGTTCCTCTTAAATTACAGGCTCGCTATCGCTCGCCAGGATAAAATCGACACCTGAATGGCACGAAAGGTCTTAATATGGGGTGAAAGTTCTTAAAATCGCTAAGCTAATGGGGAGAACGTTTTATAATATCAAAAGCAATGGGGATAAACATGAGGGAGAAAGGGGTCAAGAAAAAAATCCCTCAAGTGGAGATCTCCCCTTAAGAGCGATGTGGTATTAAAAAAGGGTCAAGTGGGACATTTCGAAGCTTGATAATTACCCTTTTCAACTGAATAAAGACAGTCTAACAGTAACCAGAGTAGAATTTAAAAGACGTCGCCGGTACAGAAGGGGTTAAGGGGAGATTTCCACCTGGAGGATTTGTTTCTCGACCTCTTTCTCCCTCATGTTTAGCCCCATTGCTTTTGATATTATAAAACGTTTGCCCCATTAGTTTAGCAATTTTAAGAACTTTCACCCCATATTAAGACCTTTCGTGCCATTCAGGTGTCGATTTTATCCTGGCGAGCGATAGCGAGCCTGTAATTTAAGAGGAACCGGCCTTTGGCCGGGAAATTTTTCTACCGAAAAATGTACACATTTATCTTGAAAGGGGGTCAAGGGGGTGACATTTTTAGATTGCTGGAGGAGTAGGAAACAGACTAAAAACCTCCCCTTAAGGGTGTTTTTTCTACGGTCAGTCTTGTCGGTGAGATTTCTAGCCTGTAAGCCATTCTGACTATCATTCTGACTATCATTCTGACTATCATTCTGACTATCATTCTGACTATCATTCTGACTATCATTCTGACTATCATTCTGACTATCATTTGTCATCCCATTATCGCTGATTTGGTCTTCATTTACTTGTTGTATGTGCTACTGTCACATGAACACCTGGTACTGAGTTGAGGGGAGATTTCCACCTGGAGGATTTTTTTCTTCTGAACCTCTTTCTCCCTCATGTTTAGCCCCATTGCTTGTGAGATTTAAAGACGCTTGCCCCATTAGTTTGGCGATTTTAAGAACCCTCGCCCCATTTCTGTCAATTTTAAGACCATTCGTGCCATTTAGGTGTCCATTTTTTCCTGGCGAGCGATAGGGAGCCTGTAATTTAAGGGGAACCGGCCTTCGGCCGGGAAATTTTTCTACCGAAAAATGTACAAATTTATCTTGAAAGGGGATCAAGGGGGAAGTAATTTTAAGCTTGATGGAAGTCTAGGGAATCAACTAAATACCTCCCCTTAATACCATAGTCAGTTCATCGACTATTTGATTGACTCAAGTGTTTTTGTTTAGTTTTGTTTTCTCCTAAGCATCGCAAGACAAAAACATATAATGACTATCTTAAGGGGAGGTATTTAGTTTGTTCCCTACGTTTTCATCAAGCTTAAAATTACACCCCCTGGACCCCCTTTCAAGATAAATTTGTACATTTTTCGGTAGAAAATGTCCCGGCCAGAGGCCGGTTGCTCTTAAATTACAGGCTCGCTGTCGCTCGCCAGGAAAAAATAGACACCTTAATGGCACGAAAGGTCTTAAAATTGACAGAAATGGGGCAACATTTCTTAAAATGTCCAAACTACTAGGGCGAACGTCTTAAAATTTCAGAAGCAATGGGGCTAAACATGAGGGAGAAAGGGGTCTAGAAAAAAATCCCTCAAGTGGAAATCTCCCCTTAAAGCGCTGGAAAATACCCGTTTGATGCCGCCTATAAACTATCCATTCAATAATGTCGTCTACGATAAGCTACCTTTACTGACAAATTTGCATAGCCTACACTTGTCCAGGAATATATTTTCGAATACATAACATTTAAGTGGACATTGAGTTTATACATGACTTTTGAGAGCGACTGTATAGTTTTCCGTATATCAAGAGAAGAAAATGCAGTTGAAATGAGAAAGCGTGTCTGGACATTAGATAGACATAGTATTTATGATATTAAGTGGATGGGACTTGTTCGCCTTGGTCGGCAACCCATCTAGGGGAGACAACTATATACAAATCCGAATGGATGGGGCTCGTTAGCCTTGGTCAGCCACCCATCTAGGGGAGTAAACCTTACACAAATCCGTACTGTTTACCTAAGGGTGAAGCAGGTTAGTGGATGGACTAGCCGCACACCACTGTAGAAAAATAGTGCTATAATGATACATAAATGATACATAAATGGCCTTTGAGTTGGTCAATCCTGCAAGTCCTTAAATTAACTGGCACGGGTTGTTCTTGTCACAGGGGACAGGTGCTTTGGGGGCATATTGTGTATGGCCACCCTCCTCTTGGCGTCCGGAAATAGAGAGATAGATAGAAGTAAATATAAAGGTGAAAATAGCCAAAGATAGGACGAAACCTTTGATGCCGCCTGTACTCCCGTGCCGTGATCAAGTGTACTCCGCATGACAGGTGTACAATTTGCAATACAATGGGAGAGGGGAAGGGAGGGGGGAGGGGGGTACACGAGGGGTTGCATAAGGAAGGCTGCAAAAAGGTCAGAAAATGTAAAGTGGAATTATTCTTGTCCCCAGACAACACGGAATGTGGTGGAGAGAGAGAGGTGGATGGATTATAGTATACAAAGTGTATACATGTACATACAAACATATATAAGTACTAAACATAGATATAGCAAAACGATAAGCACACACACGCACACACACACACATATATATATATATATAGAACAAAATATATAGAAAAAATATAGAAAAAAAAAAAAAATATATATGATAGGTAAATGCACATATACATAGATACAGACTGAGATTCAAATAGGTATATACATTCTACATTCATATTTTCCTCAAAGGCTAGAAGCGGTTTTACTCCCAATATGATACATTGTTTGTCTTTGTATGATCTAGAGTCTTCCTATAACTATGCTATTGATATATTTACCATCTATTGCTCAGTCTTCGAGGAACCGATGAATCAACAGTTTATACATATTGATTTACTGTGTTTTATTATCTGTATACAATTCTACCAATCATTTTATTCATTAAATACACACACAATCACACAAAGCCTTCCATGGCACACACACAGGAACACACACTAACAAAGACAAAATAAAAAGAAACACACACATCACAAACACGCTCACGCATACCTATTACCCCTACAATAACACCCTCACTTCCACATACCACACACACAACCCCTCCCCTCCATTCCCCAACCCCAAACATACAAAATCTAGCATGACAATCTATCCTTACACTCCCCCACGTAACTAAAGAAGAGCTGTTTAACCCCTTCAGACTCATATGATGCAGAGGTTGGCAGATTAGCAATAAGAAATAGAGTTCTCTCACTCTTATAATTACCTCTCTAAAATTAGTTTTCTGCCCACAGCTAACTCAAAGACAACTGCAGAGGTTGAAGTAACTAAACTAAAGGTTTGTAAATACCCCTGATGGTAATAAAGGCTTTAAAGTATCCCTAATAGGCTCAACATTGCGTCATATGTCGGAGAGAGTTAATACCACCCTAATCTCTGTGTTAGTATGAGTGGGGCACAAAAGAGGTTGGGGCCCTGAGACGTCTAAAGGGTACTAAGCTTATATAGGCTGGGGCGACGTCAGGCTGACCATTAGAGTTGACCAGGAGAATATAGGATTTGAAAGGTTGCTACAGATATACAGTACATGGGTGGAAGTTGGCCATGGGAGAAAAAGAGTTGCTCGAGATATTTAGGGTTACGAGTTGAAAGGTTGCTAGAGATATGCAAGGGTGCAATTTGACCAGCGGAGGATAAGTGTTGCTCGGAATAGACATGGTTGCAAGGTAGCCAGAGAAATAGAGAAGTTGAAGGATATCTAGGGAATTTCAGGGGTGAGATTAACTGGAGGAGGATAAGAGTTGAAGTGCTGTATTGCTAGCGTGTCAGAGGGACGTAAGTTGACTAGGGAATATAGGAGTTGCACGATTGCTCAATATATACAGGGTTGCAAGTTGACCAGAGAGAAGAGGCGTTGACTGTTACTGTTCTTAGGAAAGTTCTAGAAATGTGGGTTGACTAGGGGATTTCCAGAGAGTGGGTTGACCAGAGGCATATACTGTAGGAGTTGAAGGGTTGCTAGAGATTTACAGGGTTGCAATTTGGCCAGGGAATGGAAGAGCTGACTGTTTATATTGTTAAGAAAGTTCCATGTGTTCAATTGACCAGAGGAATATAGGAATTGAAGGGTTATGTTTCTAGAAATATTCAGGGTTGCAAATTGACCAAGGAATAGAAGAGTTGAAGGGTTATGCTGCTAGAAATGCTGGAGGTTGCATGTTGACCAGGGAGCAGAAGAGTTAATTCTGCATATTCCTAAGAATATTCTATGGATGTGGGTTGACCAAAGGAATAGAAAAGTTAAAGGGTTGCTCGGGAATTTCAGGGATGATAGAGGACTAGAGGAGTTAAGGTTGATAGGAAAGTTCCATAAATGCAGATACGGTTCAGGGGTTGGTAGGGAGTTTCAGGAGTGCGAGGTGATACGAAAAGTGGAATAGAAAAGTGGAAGGATAGCTAGCAACTTATAGGGGTGGGTATTGACCAAAATATTTCACGAGTTTCAGAGGTTGCTAGGTACTTTCAGGGTTTGCTAGGTAGTTTCAGGGATTGCTAGGTAGTTGCATGGGTCACTAGGGCGTTTCAGAGGATGCTAGGGAGCTTTAGAGGCTGCTAGGGAATTTCAAGGGTTGCTAGGGAGTTTAAAGTGTTGCTAGAAAGTTTCAGGAGTTGCTAGGGAGTTTCAGAGGTTGCTAGGGAGTTTCAGTGGTTACTAGGGAGTTTCAGGGGTTCTTAGGGAGTTTCAGGGGTTGCTAGGAAGTTTCGAGGGTTACTAGGGAGTTTCAGGGGTTGTTACGGAGTTTCAGGGGTAGTTAGGAAGTTTCAGGGGTTGCTAGGGAGTTTCAGGGGTTGCTAGGTAGTTTCAGGGGTTGCTAGGGAGTTTCAGGGGTTGCTAGGTAGTTTCAGGGGTTGCTAGGGAGTTTCAGGGGTTACTAGGTAGTTTCAGGGGTTGCTAGGTAGTTTCAGGGGTTGTTAGGAAGTTTCGAGGGTTACTAGGGAGTTTCAGGGGTTGCTAGGGAGTTTCAGGGGTTGCTAGGGAGTGTCATTTGGGTTATAATTGCATACAGAAAAACATAGGGGGTCCACGAATTCTTATGAGTGAGCTAGATACTATGGCATTCGAGTGTACCGGTCCCGTCTATGGGAAGGATCGGCGTTAGAATCACCTATATAATATATTGCATTGAAGTTATAATAAGTTAAAAAATACATGCAAGTGGCAGTAGTGGTAGTAGTAGTGGTAGTGGCAATATTGGTAGTGGTGGAGGTGGTGGTGCAAGAACTAAGGATTTTTTTTAACACGGTAATTTTTCTCTGAGTTTTGTTATAGCAAGCACAACCTGATGTCAATACCATGCCATTGTTGTTATAGCATTTTTCCAGAAGCTCGGCCCCCAAGGTCCAAAGTCAGGTACACCCTAAAAAACTACATTAGTATGAAAAGGGTAATTAAAGTGTCCATAAAATGATCTATGAATATAAAGGTAGGTATTGGCATTAACCCCTTCAGTACCATTACCGGTACATTATTTTCATCCTACTCCACTTACCATTAGACGATTTACTTTAGTTTACAATCAACCTCTACGACTCAAATGGCTAAATATGATTTCAATAAAACCTCTTGGTAACATATGTCCTTCTTAACCCCTTCCGTGCAGGTTTATTTCCGCTATAATAGGACTCATTCAGGCACTCTTGATTGCTTAAGCAAGTGCCTGAATGAAATGAAGTATTTACAGTAAAAAACTAGAAGAAAATAGCTTCAAAATTACACCAGAACGAGCTTCGTAGCGTGCGGGGTTTACCCGCAGTGCCACCACAGACATCGGCAATATTCGTTAATTATTAGCAATGTCGCGCTAAATATGCCTTTGACAGCGCCGCATACATCTCGCGAAAGATTGGGTGAGAATCTCAGTGCCCCGGCAGATGTGCTGGAGAGCGGGGGCCTGTCGTGCTCCCGCTCACTCGCACTCGTCTCCACAGGCTTTAATGGGCTTTAAATTGCAGTAAATTGCCATGGTGTTCCAGAACGGGGCCCGCAGTGAAAGGGTTAAATTGCATAACTGTGGTGTTGTCCCTGTGCAGACGCCTATTGCCGACACCCATGCAACATAGTCTCAAAAAATTTCTAGTATAAAGTGGCCGAGCAAAAGTAGCCGGACAATCTCTCGTGTAAATTAACCTTCAGCAGTGGTTTAATATTTCCAATCAATATATTCTCGATCGCCGTATACAGAGGACAGCAATCTTGTTAACGTATATCCTTAGCCCCATCCCAGTGCACAGTGACCATAAAAAGTCCTTGTCTAACTCCAGCATGTCTACCTTCATTAGGCTCCCAGCAAAGAGAAAAATAAAAAAAATATCCTTAACACACACGACCCATAAAACTGATATTCATTTTTATTTTTGTTTTGATGAAGAATAATTTGTCTTTATAACAGGCGAGAAAACTGAAGTTGAAGATATAAAGGTAGGCGCGAACTTCTGCCATCGACTGTACCGTATTAGTGGGCGATAAAGCCCAACGGAAGGAAGGGTGTATATGCGAATTATCCGGTATTTGCGTCTGGGCGGACTCCTGATTGGCCCGGATAGGAGGTGATGTAGCCTATACTATTACAGGTACCCGATTTACTGGCAGGTGTATATATATAATGGTTAGGGGGGGAGAGGGTATTAATGTGGGTTCTTGCTCTCTCGCTCTCTCACTCTCACTTTCTCTTTCTCTTTCTCTCTCTCTCTCTCTCTCTCTCTCTCTCTCTCTCTCTCTCTCTCTCTCTCTCTCTCTCTCTCTCTCTCGCTAATACACAAACACAATTCACACATTGCAAAATATGGTATATGTGTGTGTGTGTGTGTGTGTGTGTGTGTGTGTGTGTGTGTGTGTGTGTGTGTGTGTGTGTGTGTGTGTGTGTGTGTGTGTGTATGTCATACAGGTAGAATGTCCACATGACCTTTAAAGAAACCTGCTTGCTTGAGGTGGGGGCGACATATTTCTCACAGACTCATGTGTGTGTTTGTGTGTATGTGTGTGTGTGTGTGTGTGTGTGTGTGTGTGTGTGTGTGTGTGTGTGTGTGTGTGTGTGTGTGCGTCTGTCTGTCTGCTGATTTCTGCCTATATCTGTCTATCTATCTTGCCAATCTATCTATCTGTCTTGCCTGCCTGTCTGTCTTAAGGGGGGTGACCTGCTTTTTGTTATTTCTGTCCTTTTCTCTCCTTCTCTGGCTTGTATCCATTCGGCCCCATTCAGCCAACTATTTTAAGACGTTTATCCCCATCTAGGTATCGATTTCTTCCTGGCGAGCGATAGCGAGCCAACATTATATGAAGAAATCCGGCTTCGCCGGAGATATTTTTCTATCGAAAAATTTACAAATTTAGCCTGCTGTCAAACAAAAACTAAAAAATATGCTGGCTCGCTACCGCTCATCAGTAAAAAATTGACACCTGGATGGGGATAAACGTCTTAAAACAGTAGGCTGAATGGGGCCAAATGGATACAAGCCAGAGAAAGATAGAAAAGGACAGAACAAAACCAGGTCACACACCCCCCCCCCCCCCCCCCCCCCCTTAATACCTGTCGCTCGTGTCTCGCTCTCCATCTCCTCCTCCTCTATGGTGCGTTAACTTTGATTTCCGAGAATCGTGAACTGGTTTTCGTCATCAATTTTTTTTTTGTTTTTTTTTTTTCTATGTGATTGAGGGAGGCAAAAGGCATAACTGCCTATATAGCGAGTGCCTCCCCCATAGTTGAAAGAGTGACAGGGCCAAAATCAAGGGACGTTCGAGCCAAAATGCCTGGACACACGGAGTTTGAAGCAATTTAAGTCATAGGAAGAGGGAAAGACTGATTCTGGGAGAGAGTTCCAGAGCTCAGATGTTGAGTAGAAGAAAGTTATTCTCTACCTTCATCCCGTACTTTTGTCCTAACCCTTTCTTCTAACAAAGCCTATCCCCACAACAATACTTCCTTCTTGTCACTCATACTGTATGCTTAATTAAGGAGGGGTGACCTCTTTTTGTTCTGTCCTTTTCTATCTTTCTCTGGCTTGTATCCATTTGGCCCCATTCAGCCTACTGTTTTAAGACGTTTATCCCCATTCAGGTGTCAATTTTTTACTGGTGAGCGGTAGCGAGCCAGCATATTTTTTATTTTTGTGTAACAGCAGGCTAAATTTGTACATTTTTCGATAGAAAAATGTCTCCGGCGAAGCCGGATTTCTTCATATAATGCTGGCTCGCTATCGCTCGCCAGGAAGAAATCGACACCTAGATGGGGATAAACGTCTTAAAATAGTTGGCTGAATGGGGCCGAATGGATACAAGCCAGAGAAAGAGAGAAAAGGAGAGAAATAACAAAAAGCAGGTCACCCCCCTCAATGGTGTGTATTTTCCTTCTTGTCACTACTACTGTATGCTCAAGGGGGTGTAGGCCTATTTTGTATTTATTTTTATTTTTTTTCCTGACTTAATTTTTCAACCTGTAATATTGTGTTGTTGTTTTCTCACTGTGTATTTTCCTCTTGTTGCTTCTACTATTCCGGGACCCTTACCTTCTTTTGCTTACAACCTTTCTAATAGACTCATTTCTTCTACAGTCCTCCACAAATCTCTGCTGGCGACAAATACAATACTAAGGTGAACTTTAGTAGGCGAGGTCTATCTCCCACATTTATAATAATAAATCATTCAAATATGGGAGGACGTTTTTGCCATGACGAGATAAGGGGCCTATAGTTGGTTGTATTTCAGATCACGGTATTATGCATTCCTTGGTAACTGATGTGTCGATAATTGATAGAATTAAAATGTAAAACTTGCAAACTAAACAAACCAAAATTGGGACAAGGACAATATAAAGTCAAATTAAATTATCAAAATCGCTATGTGGAAACAACGCTTACTAAAATGAAAATTATTAAATAAAAGAACACAATCCACCACATAGGGTGTACACTACTACATGAGCAAGTTAATCTGTTTCCCAAGCAAACAAGAGAACCTGCTGTGTTTATACATCGTGTAATATATATTTGTTTTGTTTTGACAGCAAGCTAAATTTGTACATTTTTCCATAGAAAAATTTCTCCGGCGAAGCCGGATTTCTCCATACAATGCTGACTTGCTATCAAATCGACACCTAGATGGGGATAAACGTCTTAAAACAGTTGGGTGAATGGGGCCCAATGGATACAAGCCAGGGAAAGAGAGAAAAGGAGAGAAAGATAAAAGCTTGGTAATAATCAAGATGGGAAGATGGAGCTGTATCACCAACTGAACAAAATACATATATTCTGTATGTACAAGGCCGATATCACACGAGCTGTTTTTCTTCCAATTTTACTCAGCAATTCTGGTCTGGCCGTTTATCAAAATAAAGCTGCGCAAGAAATCACATACCTAACATCATTTATCTTTAGCTAAATTTCCAATAATAATGCAAAGGGAATTACAGAAATGTTGACAGAAACATTTTGTGCATTGATATTTGACGATCAAAGCTCTCGTATGACATCACTCTTTAATCATATTGCAGTCAGTTGTGTTTGGGGTAGGATCGACACAAAACCTATCACTTTTCGTACCGTACTATATTATTTAATAGCACTATGTTTTGTAGATTCAGTTACCGGTACATGTTTGGGAATAATCAAGATATCTACGATTGTCTACTTAAGGGGAGGTTTTTAGTTAGTTCCCTAGACCTCCATCAAGCTTAAAATTACACCCTCTAGACCCCCTTTCAAGATAAATTTTGTAAATTTTTCGGTAGAAAAATGTCCCGGCCGAAGGCCGATTCTTCTTAAATTACAGGCTCGCTATCGCTCGCCAGGACAAAATCGACACCTAAATGGCACGAAAGGTCTTATCATTGACAGAAATGGCCCGAAAGTTCTTAATAAATGGGGCGAGCGTTTTAAAATCTCAAAATCATTGGGGCTAAACATGAGGGAGAAAGGGATCCAGAACAAAATATCTCAAGTGGAAATCTCCCCTTAAATGGCCTGCCAAAGCAAGGATATTGTAGGTTTGCCATCAGGCTGTATTTAATAATAATTAAAATATAAAATGCCTTAAAAAGCAGGTTCAATACACCCAATTTGATAACTATAATTATTATCCATCAGCTATGACTAAATATTTATAATGGAACATAAATTATTTAGTGTTAAATTGACTTAGACAAAAACTATTGGCTGGCGTCCAGTCTCTGTGTCCTGAGGTGTCTATTGCCCACATCCACGTATAGCTCATATAATCAAGACACATAATCTGTATATAATCAAGACACATAATCTGTATATAATCAGACACATAATCTGTATATAATCAAGACACATAATCTGTATATAATCAAGACACATAATCTGTATATAATCGACACATAATCTGTATATAATCAGACACATAATCTGTATATAATCAGACACATAATCTGTATATAATCAAGACACATAATCTGTATATAATCAAGACACATAATCTGTATATAATCGACACATAATCTGTATATAATCAAGACACATAATCTGTATATAATCAGACACATAATCTGTATATAATCAAGACACATAATCTGTATATAATCGAGACACATAATCTGTATATAATCAAGACACATAATCTGTATATAATCAAGACACATAATCTGTATATAATCAGACACATAATCTGTATATAATCAAGACACATAATCTGTATATAATCAGACACATAATCTGTATATAATCGACACATAATCTGTATATAATCAGACACATAATCTGTATATAATCGACACATAATCTGTATATAATCAGACACATAATCTATATATAATCAAGACACATAATCTGTATATAATCGAGACACATAATCTGTATATAATCAGACACATAATCTGTATATAATCGGTAATACTACACTTAAGGGGAGACTGACCGTTTATTTGGTCTATTAATTAATTTAGTCATATATTGTTTTAGTTTCCTCCCTAGACCTCCATCAAGCTTAGAAAAACACCCCCTAGACCCCCTTTCAAAATAAATTTGTACATTTTTCGGTAGAAAAATGTCCCGGCCGAAGGCCGATTCCTCTTAAAATTGCAGGCTCGCTATCGCTCGCCAGGAAATAATCGACACCTAAATGGCATGAAAGGTCTTAAAATTTATAACAAAATGGGGCGAAAGGTGTTAAAATCGCCAAACTAACGGGCCGAACGTCTTATAATCTCAAAACTAGTGGGGCTAAACATTAGGAAGAAGGGGGTCCAGAAAAACGGTCTTCCTCCCCTTAAATCCTCCAGACTCACACGTTTGTACAAGGCCCTCATACCCATCTGT
The DNA here is from genome assembly GCA_032716605.1 of Paralithodes platypus. NCBI lineage: Eukaryota > Metazoa > Arthropoda > Malacostraca > Decapoda > Lithodidae > Paralithodes > Paralithodes platypus. The sequence continues at coordinate 61,276,923 of CM064572.1, forward strand.
CTGGTGTCTCCTCGTAGGTCGATATATCATGTTATCTTGGAGGATCGTTTGAGGAATCTTGGCGATACAAGTAAATATACATAAATTATAATATCACCATTTGCTCCAGTGAATCCTTCGCACATTTTCTTTTCGTGAATTTCGAAGATCTTGACTAGTTTACATCGATAATGAAAGTAAAATCATCATTCACACATTTTCTTTTCGTGAATTTCGAAGATCTTGACTACTTTACATCGATAATGAAAGTAAAATCATCATTCACACATTTTCTTTTCGTGAATTTCGAAGATCTTGACTACTTTACATCGATAATGAAAGTAAAATCATCATTCACACATTTTTTGTTCGTGAATTTCGAAGATCTTGACTACTTTACATCGATAATGAAAGTAAAATCATCATTCACACATTTTCTTTTCGTGAATTTCGAAGATCTTGACTACTTTACATCGATAATGAAAGTAAAATCAATCTCATATATCACAACATTACTGAACAGAATTATACATGCAGTCAATTATGTAGCTAAGCGCTCCTTCATCCATTCATTCACTTCCACAGTCAGCACAGCCATGGAGGTATATTACATAGGCACAATAATTGATCGAATTGGCAGGATTTACCGTAAGCTTGTACCTTACCGGTATACTTCATCCATAAAATATTAATCGGTTAGAGTAATAAGTAACACCCCGTTCTTAACCTTTTCACGTTTTTATGACGCAGAGGTTGCCAGATTAGCAATAATAAATGGAGTTCTCTCACTCTTATAATTACCTCTCCAAAATTTGTTTTCTGCCCACAGGTAACTCAAAGACAACTGCAGAGGTTGAAGTAACTAAACTAAAGGTTTCTAAATACCCCTGATGGTAACAAAGGCTTTAAATTATCCCTAATAGGCTCAAAATTGCGTCAAGAACGTGAGAGGGTTCACATTAATCATCAATTACAAACCCTAATGTACTTGAATAAACTAATGAAAGCATATGGTCCTCCCGGGATTCGAACTCGGGACACCACACCCAGAACATAAGCACCTAAACATTAATCATCAATTACAAACCCTAATGCACTTGAATAAACTAAAGAAAGCATATGGTCCTCCCGGGATTCGAACTCGGGACACCACAACCAGAACATAAGCACCTAAACCATTACACCACCAACACAGTTGATATTAGAATAATTATATTTTGTCGTTGATTTTGTTTCTGTCATTCCTTTATGCGAAAAAATAGCTATATAAGACGGTTAGACAACTTAATAATGGCAGGTTAGCGAAAATATAACATGAGGTTAAATTGACTTGACACTAAATGGCCTAAATGATCTATCTAACTAGGCTGTAGGAAGGCTATATATAGTTCCACAGTTTATTAAGGGGAGATTTCCACTTGAGGGACTTTTTTCTTGACCCCTTTCTCCCTCATGTCTAGCCCCATTGCTTTTGAGATTTTAAGACGTTTGCCCCATTAGTTTGGTGATTTTTAAGAATTTCCGCCCCATTCTGTCAATTTTAAGACCTTTCGTGCCATTTAGGTGTCGATTTTATCCTGGCGAGCGATAGCGAGCCTGTAATTTAAGAGTAATCGGCCTTCGGCCGGGACATTTTTCTACCGAAAATGTACAAATTTATCTTGAAAGGGGGTCAAGGGAGTGAAATTTTAAGATTGCTGGAGGAGTAGGAAACAAACTAGAAACCTCCCCTTAATAGCAGGTAGGCAAAAAGTCAGATCTTTTAGACAAAAACATGTATGACAGGATGCTAACCCTTTCAAGCTCCAATACGCGTTTCTGTTCTATTTCTGGCTACTATTAGACGCTTTTATTCAGATTAGTAAGGGTATATAGAAGTCAAAGGATTGATTGAGATAGTATTTACCCATTTAATACCCAACAAATCTTCCTAAGCTGCATAAAATCGTCTAATGATAGCCAAATATATACGGCTAAAACGCGTCAGAGCTTCAAAGGATTAATATTAACTAGAGTGGTCATAGAAAAGTCATAAATATAGAAAAGTATTTTCTTTGGGTAGAGTGTGGGAAGCTCTGTCGTCTAAAAACAGGTGTACATAATGTTTAAATCCTCACAACAAACAAATACATCATTCCAAAGTTAATCTAAGATTAAATATTATTAACATCTGCAATTATTATAATGACAATGTAAAAAATGCAAATATTAGCTGTTCAAAGGTCGTAAGATAATTATATATGCTCTCTCTCTCTCTCTCTCTCTCTCTATATATATATATATATATATATATATATATATATATATAGATATATATATATATAGATATATATATATATATATATATATATATATATATACATATATAGTTTGTAAGGCCAGACTGCCTAGTAAGGACCTTGAGGTCTGTGTGGTCTGTGTATCTATGTAGCTCTATGTAGCTCTCTCACACACACACACACACACACACACACACACACACACACACACACACACACACACACAAGGAGACGACTCTGGCAGCTGACATCCCACATAAAGACGTGTTTAGACTGCTACGAAGAAAAAACGAAAACAAAAATAAAGCCAGTCTCCAGGTGATTTAAATTCCTCTATCCCTTTAAACTTGAAGGTGCTATTTGAATCATCTGGACGTTCTCCTATCGGGTTATTATTGTTGT
>CM064572.1:61284582-61307082 GCA_032716605.1 Paralithodes platypus
CCCCCATATTCTCCTTCTGACCTTCCCTCTCGTTACCTATCTCACCCTCCCTCTATCGTTCTAGTATATACTCCATTCTCTTCTCTCAGTCACTCCAATACTTTCCCCCTCCCTCAACTATACCAACTCACTCCCCTTTTCCTCCACCTGACCTCCCTCGCTGACCTTCCCTCCCTCCCTCCTTCTCTCCCTTCCATTCCTCCCACCCCTCTTCTCTCCCTCCCCCTCCCTCTCCTCCCTCCGCACCAACATAATAATTCCGTCCCCTGGGCAGTAATTCCGCAGAGCCAGGCTGATAATTATCAATAATCGTGGCTGGTGCCGGAGCCATGGATAATCGCTAAATCGCCCTGTCCAGCACCGTCACCGTTTTAGCCAGGGCAGGGCGGTTTCCAAAGTCTCTCACACTTGCCTTTCCCTTCGCAGCGCCGAAAATGGACGAAATAACTTGAATAATTATGTTACCTTTAGACATTGGAATGATTATGTTACTTTTAGAAATTGGAATGATAATCTGTCTAATATTTGTATAGAACATGTAATTCCCAAATTATCCGGTACGACCACTAACCCAATACTATATCCGCTCAGCCTACATTCATCAGCTCAGTGGTGCCTACTTTCAAAGGTTCACTATTATTGGCAACCATAGAATCACAATATAACAACCGTGGACAAGCACAGTCACATGAAGTACACCATAATGTTACCAGCAGCAGGGTGTCACAAGCAGTGCACCAGACAATCAGGATATCACATTATGTTACCAGCAGCAGGGTGTCACAAGCAGTGCACCAGACAATCAGGATATCACATGAAGTACACCATAATGTTACCAGCAGCAGGGTGTCACAAGCAGTGCACCAGACAATCAGGATATCACATAAAGTGCCTCACTACCTGCAGTCATCACCAACAGCTTCACCCTGCTGTGATAACCTAGAGGAGGCCTTCCATCACCAACGATCTACATAGTGCCAAGTCTTCTACACCATATTCAACTGGCACGATCGAAACTGGCCGAGAAGGGACAACACTACCATCTCCAGTCCTGTAATCCAACTCACTCTCGCTACCGGCCAGCCGACTCAGGATGTTGTTGAAGCCATCTTCAGGGACCTTTGGTGGAAATATAGTCAAGATATATGTACCTACCTTGCATGCCCATCGTTTGATTATTGCATATATACATAGATTCTAACCTACACCAGAGTAGATAACAACCCTTGTATTACACCTATCTAAAAAAGTTTTGGAATATAATCGAAAGAATAATTATGACTGTAACTCCACAAGTCAGATGCCTGGCCAGCCCTCTACTCCGCATGGCGCCGGGATGTTATTTCTTCTCTCTACATTGTCGTTTGTGCTATCAGAACCTCAACATCTTCCCAAACATCGGCAATTAGCGAAAACACAGGCTTCGCTATCATCGTCAAAATATATTTCCCCATTCTCTTCACCACTGCTATCATCTCCACCCAAGCGAGGAGATGGGTGGAGGGAGGAACAGAGGAAAATAAAAGGGGACACGGGATTTTTCATTTTTAAAGGGACAGGGATTTGAGATTGAAACGTGTTGAGTCAGGTGAAAGAGATAAGAAAATGGACACGTTTATTATAGTATCTGTATTTTAGGATAACAAGTTTCAAGATTGAAATATGTCTAGCAAAATGAGTATATTTAAAGGGTTGGAGGTTTGATATTGGAACATGATGAAAGAAATAGGAGGTAAAAGAAAAAGAAGAGGATGATTTCATTATACTGTTTATATTTTAGGATAGCAAATTATAAAATAGGGAATGTGGAACAATCCAATAGTCATTATTAAAGAGCCTTGGGGTTGCAATTGAAACGTGTAAATACTATTTGATTCGACCTCTTGGGGGTTACTATGTTTTTATTTTTTTATATTTTATCTTTTTTATTAGTATTGAGAATTTTGGTTGTTTTTGCCATTTTCGAGCAGTCCATTAGTTTGTCCCCTAAGCTATAAAACATATAATCGTCTTCCCAGACTTCCTTAAAAGAAAAAAAACAGAGTATTGTTCACATGTGTGGGAGGTTCAATCCATACTGCACTTCTCGAAAGGGTAGAGTCAAAAGCATTTTATCTCATCAACTCACCACCTATCACTAATTCCCTACAATCTCTCTCTACACGCTGTAGTGTTGCATCTCTCTCACTCTTCTACTGCTATTACAATAATCAATGTTCTTCAGAGCTCTCTCAGTGTATACCCCTTCCCTTACGGAGAGTGGGGGGGCACCCCGCCTTCAACACACTCCCACCCCTATTCTGTCCAACTCTCATACCCAAGATTGGATAAAATGTCCCAACCTTTCTTCTACTCAACAAGGAAGCTTTGGTAGTCTCTCCCTCAATCTGTCTTTCCCTCATTCTATGCCTTAAACTGCTTCAAGCTCCTTGTGTCCAGACATTTTGACTCTAACGTACTTTGATTTTGGCTCTCTGCCACTCATTCAAGTGGCACTTGTTACAAGTAGCTTTGCCTTTTGTCACTTTCATTCACATAATCTTATATATATATATATATATATATATATATATATATATATACAGAGAGAGAGAGAGAGAGAGAGAGAGAGAGAGAGAGAGAGAGAGAGAGAGAGAGAGAGAGAGAGAGAGATAGATAGAGAGAGAGAGAGAGAGAGAGAGAGAGAGAGATATATATACTGTATATATATATATATATACTGTACAATTTGCCGGCATTCATCTCTCTAAGGTAAAGGGAGGGCATTTAACTTCGTCCTTATGATATGTCAACATAATTTCCCCGGCGCCAGACACAAACACAAACATATAATACATCTTTCCTATTTCCCAAACTCGGCGGTATTCTTCAATATTTCTCTGCTTATTGTGTCTTCGTGTTTTCATGTCTCCTCTTAATCTTCCACATGATATTTTTAAACATCCACTTTTCCTTCTCTTTGTTTCCCCTTTCCCCGTAGTCTTTTCCTTTGTTTTACTCTTCCCCTCTTTTCTTCTTTGGTACATGTTTATATTTTTCGTTGCCTGAGTAAAATATGTGGTAATGAAATATATACATTATTGCCATGCCCACCTCTCCCCTTCCTTCCCCCCTTCCCCCCCCCCCTCTCCCCTTCCTTCCCCTCCCTCCTCTCCCCTTCCTTCCCCTCCCCCCTTTACCCTAGAGACCCGATGACTGCCGGCAAGCTGTACGGTACAGTCATGAGCCATAATACCTGCACACCTCATTGGAATCTGCATCGAACCCGAGCGAGACAATCCAATGTTCTGTTTTTATCCCAGAGGCTTCACAACTTGGCTTTAAGGGGACGCTATGTCATTTGTTTGTTAGTTTTTAGTATTACCGGCATATGTATTTGTTTTCGTTTGCTCCATAGACCTCTATCAAGCAAAAAACAAAAACAAAACAAAAACAAAACAAAAATCGAGATCAATTTGCACATTTTTCGGTAGAAATGTGTCCCTCATAAATCACAAGCTCACTATTGCTCACCAATAATACATCGACACATAGATAGGGCGAAAGGCCTTAAAATCGCCAACCTAATGGGGCGAACGTTTTAAAATCTCATAAGTAATTTGGCTAAATATGAAGGACAAGGAGTCATGAAAAAAAATACTCCTCCTTAAAGATTCCAATGGGTGTGCAGTATTAAGGCTCCTGAGTGTACCTGCCAATTGAAACTCTATAACATAATAATACTTCACATCTACTTCGACCTCAGCTCAAACACATTTGTCTTTAGTAGCTTGTGACTCTATAGTCTATTCACTATAATTAGGCAAAATATCACGACCTCTAACCTCTTATGACTAAAAACAGGACTAGAGCAAATGGGCTTAGAATTTCACCATCTGTATCCTGGTTGACGCTTCCCAAACAGTAGATAAAATCCTAAAGCTGTGTGTGTTAAATGGGAAGGCCTTCGGATGGCTGCCTTCGCTTCTCCGATTAGTTACATTTTAGACAGTTATGAATATTGTATTAAATTGGAAATAGTGCTCTCAGTTCTGTGGGTGAATATATTTGAGTATCTGTCTAACAGTGAGGATTAAACCAAATAAAAGAGTACTCCCCCCCCCCCCCCACACTTTTATCCTGTGTGTTAAGTTGTCTCTCCCTGTACTCTGTTGGCCTTTTAACCGTGCAACAGGATCTGGTGGGCTGGCCAATGTCAAGGCTGCCCAAGACAGATGAGACACGGACAAAATAGTTGATCAGCGGGAGTCTAACTTAATCCTTAGTGGCTGTGGTAGTGCTGGTGGTGGAGAGTACTGTGGTGGTGGTAGTGGGAGTACTGTGATGGTGGTAGTGGTGGTGGTGGGGAGTACTGCGGTGGTGATAATAGTGGGGATAATTGTGATGGTGGTAGTGGTGATGGTGGTGGTGGGGACTTCTGTGTTGGTGGTTGTGGGAAGTACTGCGATGGTGGTAGTGGGAAGTATTGTGATGGTGGTAGTGGGGGTACTGTGGTGGTGGTGGTAGTAATGAGGATTACTGTAGTGGTGGTGGAGGGATTATTGTGGCGGTGGTGTTGGTTGGATTTACTGCAGTGGTGGTAGGAGTGGGGATTACTGTGGTGGTGGTGGGGATCAATGCAGTGGTGGGGATTACTGTAGTGGTGGTAATGGTGGTGATGATCATGGTGGGGATTACTGCAGTGGTGGTGTTGGTGGTGGGGATTACTGCAGTGGTGGTGATGGGGATTACAGCAGTTGTGGTGATGGTGGAGATGTCTGCAGTGGTGGTGGTGAATGAAAGGCTTTGCCGGTTGACGTAGCCACCGATTATTGTACCGGTTAGTCAAGTGGTGGTGGTGGTGGTGGTGGTGGTGATAACTATGGTGGTGTTGTTGGTTATAGTGATCGTAGTGGTGAAGGTAGTGGTCGTGAGTGTAAGTAAGTGTCGGTGTTTGTCGCACAATCAAGGAAAGAGTGAGACATATAACAGCGAATTTGTTGATCTTTACGAAGCCACTTGCAATTGGTATCTAAGCTATTGCACAGTATATAACGATACACGACTCAATAGGTGTTTACAAGTACAGTACAAGTAGTGGTGGAGGTATTTGGAGATGAAGGAGGAGACTGCGTCATATGGTCGTGAGAGGGTTAAGGGACTAGTGTTTTATTTTATTTTATTTGTATTTAATATTATAATTAATTAATAACCCTCTCAATATTAGTACACATTTTATTTTTTATTTTTTTAGCTATCATTAGACAATATTTCTTCAGATTTCGTAGGCCCTTTAGGAATCAATTAACTCTCTGACTTACAGTATTTCTGCCTAAACTAAATAAAATTTCTAATGATAGCCAGGAAAACATGCATAAAGGTGTCCTCGTATCCAGAAGAGGTAACCATCGAAAATACAGGATACAAGCGCTCATGTAATATAGGATACAAGCGCTCATGTAATAACCCCCTTTAGACCACACTAGAGCGCTTCCGTACAGGCATGGTCTCAAATATCCAAACATTCCCTTGAGACACACACCCTAAGTTAGTATTTTCGCTCAATCAACAGTCAGTATACCAAGTTGATCATATAATAGTGTACCCGCTGCTTATGAAGGCGACTGTACTTCTTTAGGGGAGAATTTTTTTGGTTTTTAAATCGACACCTAAATGTCACAAAATGTCTCAAAATTGATAGTAATTGGGCGAAATGTATTAACATCCCAAACTAAGACATTCGCCCCGAACGTCTTAATATATTTAAACTAATTGGGCTAAACATGAGGGAGAAGGAGGTTAAAAAAATATATTCTTATGCGAAATTTCTCTCCTTACATATATCCACTCAGCTACCTTAGGTAAAATTCCTCCTCCTTCTACACCCCCCCCCCCCCCCCCGCCCCTCTACTCCCTAGATGAATGACTTCCACGTTCCAGCCCGGCTCCTCCTCCCTCCACCTCTCTCCTCCTTCCATCTTCTACCTCCATCTATCCTCTCTTTCGCTATCTTCCTACCTTCCAATCCCCCTCCCCCCCCCCTCTCTCTCCTATATCCGTCTCCCCTTCTCATTCTCTCCCCCTACACCCATCCAATATCCCTCTTCCACCCCTTCCTCTCTTCCTCTTCTGTTCCCTTATAACCATTTAATCTCCCTCCATCACCACCCTTCCATCCTCCTCCCCCCCCCCTCTCTCCTCCTGTACCCCTACACCCCTCCAATCTCCCTCCTCCACCACCACCCCTCCAGCCTCCTCTTCCTCCCTCTCTCTCCTCTCCCCCTACACCCCTCCATTCTCCTCCTCCCTCTCTCCTCCTTCTGTCCCCCTACACCCCTCCAATCTCCCACCCCCTACACCCCTCCAATCTCCCTCCTCCTCTCCCCCTACACCTCTCCATCCCCCTCCTCCACCACCCTTCCAGCCTCCTCTTCCTCCCTCTCCCCTACACCCCTCCAAACCCCCTCCACCACCACCCTTCCAGCCTCCTCTTCCTCCCTCTCCCCTACACCCTTCAATCTCCTTCCACCACCACCCTTCCAGCCTCCTCCCTCCCTCTCCTCTCCTCCTTCTGTCCCCCTACACCCCTCCAATCTCCCTCCTCCTCCACCCCTCTAGCCACCCTCTTCCTCCCTCTCTCTCCTCTCCCCCTACACCCCTCCAATCCCTCTCCCCCTACACCCCTACAATCCCTCTCCCCCTACACCCCTCCAATCCCCCTCCACCACCACCCCTCCAGCCACCCTCTCTCTCATGCAAACCCGTGGTGGAGTATTTATCGTGGAGCCAATGCGGACGTGGAGTGGCGGTGGAGGGCCGGAGTCGTGAAGCTGCATGACATCAAGTGACTCTTCAGAAGGACCCACCGAAAAAAGTAGAGGGGGGGGGGGGTAAAAAAAAAAAAAGGGGCGTCGCTTCAGCCTGGTTAGTGCGATTTCTCTCTCTCTCTCTCTCTCTCTCTCTCTCTCTCTCTCTCTCTCTCTCTCTCTCTCTCTCTCTCAGGGGGTTTGGGTTCGACGCTGGGAGGGAATGTGAAGATTTGCTGAGAGTTTGTGTTTGTTACTTGTTTTTTGTTTTTTTTTGTTTTTTTGTTTTTTGTGTGTTTTTTTTTGGGGGGAGGGAAAGCACTGTACATGAGATAAAACAAACATTAGGGGAAAATGAGTGACATTAGTGTACTGTATTTTCTTTTAGGGGTACTACGGGGGGATAGGGGGAGGCGTAGACTATCCAGTTTTGCTTTGATTCTAGGGATTTTAGGAGTCGTAAAATAGAGTATAGTGGCGGGAAAGGTATCACTTCATGCTGGGGCACTGTAAACAAATGTATGGGGTAAACAAAAAAGGGATGACGTTTCATCTTGGTTATTACGATTTCTCTCCAGGAGTAAGGGTTGTGTTCGACTCTGGCTTGACTTTAGAATTTGCTGAGAGATTGGTTTTTAATTCTAGGTGTTTCGGGGGACGTGGACGTAAAGCAAATATACTGTTGAGTAAGCAAATGGGGCGTCACTTCAGCTTGGTTAGTACGATTTCTCTCAGGGGTGTTTGGGTTTAACTCTCTGAGATATTAGGTTTCTATGAATATTTGGGTTTGATTCAAGGGATTTCGGGGGACACAGGCGAATAAAGAAGCACGATAGAATTCAGAGGAAGTAGAATTTTTGGGGTCGGTGAAAAACGCCAAGTTACGCCTCCTTGTCCGTAGGCCAGGGTGAAAGTCGACCCTATCAGATACGGTTCTTAGCTACAATTATGAGACATTTTTGTTATTGTTGTAGATATGCTATTTTGATATGATTACCTTGGTTATTGAGTTCCCGTATCACTTCCTAGCCATTTATTGAGGCCTATGTTGAAATGTTGACCCCCTTCCTGATCCTGTGATTTCGGGATCCGACTCATTCACTATTAGTCAGATCCATGTGAACTAAATAAGTTAGAAGGGGTGCCTCTTAACTCCTTCAGTACGATGACACTATTTTACCTTATATTTTGACCAACATAGGAGGATTTTATGCAGCTTAAGAATAGTCTATGCTATTTCGATGGGTTATTGAGATAGTCTTTACCCCTTTGAGTCCTTAATGTTAGAATATAAGCTAAACAAAATCGTTTAATAGATACAGAAAGAAACGAAAATTACGCCATCGTGCTGAAAGTGTTAAGGGTGAGATTTTCTTCATAGGTTTAGATTCTACTCAAGAATATTTAACTTTGATATGACTTTGTGTTCGAACGAGAGGTGCTTTAACTTACTCTTTGGAGACTTCAGTTCACTCTTGGTATTAGGTTGTGTTTCTGGGGTTTAACTTCGAGCACTCACTGAAATGTAAAACATGAGAGGTATATTAGTGGAATGAAAAGGTATGCACAATCATTGGGTATGTTGATGGAAATTTACCTCACTATCCTTGCACGGTAGCGCTAATAAGTCATGTCCCAGCTGTCATTACGTTTGTCTTGCTCTGTGCTGTATTAATGTCTGTCAGGTGTTGAATAGGGTGGGTAAGTGTAGGAACATGTTTGTATATTTCACTCGCTATGAAGAAATGAAGCTTAGTTATTGCTGATACCAATTATTGATCAAAATATACTTGGTGCCGAGACATCACTTATTAGCGCGACTGTACAAGATGGGTTTATAACTAGCATTAAATAGATAGATTATTGTGGAACCTTCAATTACCCTTGTCATACTCCTTATGGTTTAGAGTGTAGAGTACTGGGTACAACTCAAAAGGGGTTTGTGTTCCAGTTATGGAATTTTTAAGTCGGCGCCACACGAGGGTACGTATATATATCCGATACTAGGATCAGAGTCTATATTTTGTCATTATTATTATTATCATTATTATTGTATTTTTATATGTATACATATATATTGTTTGTATTTATTATATACTTATTGTTTAAATATACTCGAGAAAAAGCTGTCATTCGACCAATATTATTTTCCAATTTGGTGGTATTTAAAAATGTGTATAGCCTAAACCCAGGAAAATAAATGACAGCCGAGAACATTGGATACAGGTGCTCGTGTGAAGCTGGCTAAATATATATAGACATCTTTGGGGTAAATGCACAACTCGAAGAGACTTTTGAGCGGAACACTTATAAATGACATACTAAAAATAACACCGTAATAATAATAGTAATAAAAGCCAAACGGCGTCCCTTCAGCCTTGTCACTATAGTAAATTACACATGATGACAAGGGTACTGAAGTCGGTTATATTCCTGCTGACGGTAAATTGAATCAGCTGATTCTTCGATACTAAATGTAAAAATATGAAATTACCATGTCTCTGCGATCTATTAAGGCCAGGTTTTCGTAATTAGCAACACATATTGCTACAACATATTCGTAACAGCTGAGTAATCAAGATGGGTACATGGCAATTTACCGTCAGCTGGAAATGCAGACTACAGGTCTGCATTATGTAGATATTGGGTTCAATTCCAAGGTTTCTCTCAGCTAACCCTTTGATATAAAGGACGAACTTTTCACATATTAACGCTATTTCCAGGAAAATATTCTCAATTTAAGAAAGGCCTGTAGAATTTAAGAAAGGCCTGTAGAATTTAAGAAAGGCCTGTAGAATTTAAGAAAGGCCTGTAGAATTTAAGAAAGGCCTGTAGAATTTAAGAAAGGCCTGTAGAATTTAAGAAAGGCCTGTAGAATTTAAGAAAGGCCTGTAGAATTTAAGAAAGGCCTGTAGAATTCAAAATAGTAATGAGTATTTCAGTTAACCTTATGTGTATGACATCCTTTCTAAGCTGCAAAAATTAGTCAGTTGTCAGTTAGAATATAAAAAAAATTGCGTTACCTGATTCGAAGTAAATGAAGATGGGGTCAGAATATCACTTAACACGAGATAAGTGGTAACATATATAAAGGAATACACTCTCTCTCTCTCACTTCCACTCCCGCTCTCTCAACTCTCACACACACTCTCTCTCTCTCTCTCTCTCTCTCTCTCTCTCTCTCTCTCTCTCTCTCTCTGTATGTGTCACGATGGCTATATTGGGGTCTGGTACTGTACAAACTCTCTTTCCGTAATAGAGATCCAACGTTGTAAGAATTAGCCACCTGAAACATGAATTTAGCTCATGGTACAGTTGCAAACAAATATTCACGGGTAGGCATACCATCATGACTATAGTCTATTCGCTGTAAGTAGGCACGACATCATGAACTCTATCCTCTGTAACTCAAAAAGGGCTTGAGCAAATTGGCTGTATATATTCACATCTATTCCTTGGCTGACTCTTCCCAAATGGTAGAAATGTTAGCTCGATTACTCTAGTCGTTTTTGAGTTACAGAGGTTAGAGGTCATGATTTCTCGCCTACTTACAGCGAATAGACTATAGCGTCGCAGACTGCAGATCAAATGTTCGCTAGTTCAAGGTCACCAAGATGCCAAGGCAGGATTTTAAAGGGAAGTATTCGATTTATTTTGTTCTGAAACCCTATTGTCTTTATGTTCAGCCCCATTAGTTTTCAAATGTTTATACTTTCGTCCACTTTTTTGTCAATATTAAGACCTTTCGTGCCATTTAGGTGTCGATTTGTTTTCCTGACGAGCGATAGCGAGCCTGTATTTTAGGAGGAAGTGGCCTTTGGCCGGCACAATTTTCTATCGAAAAATTTACAAATTTATCTCGAAGGGGGGTCAGAGCTCTCTCAGTGTATACCCTCTCCCTTGCGGCGAGTGCGAGGCACCCGGCTTTCCACATTAAGTCCCACTCTTATTCTGTCCAGCTTTCCAACTCAAGAACTAACAAAGTTTCTCAGTCTTTCTTCTACTCAACAAGTGAACTCTGGAATTCTCTATCTCTATCAATCTTTCCTTCATCCTATGACTTAGACTGCTTTAAACTTCACGTGTCCAGGTACTTTGACTCTAACGTCCCTTGAGTTTGTCTCTGTCACTCTTTTGACTTTGTAGGAGACACTCGTTACATGCAGCCTGCCTTTTGTCGCCTTCATACACAAAGACAAAAATACAAATTGTTCAGGAAGGTTTAGGGAAGTACCGGTACTTAAGTGTGGTTTTAAAATACGGGGGGTTAGAATAACCTCATGCTTATTAAAGACAATCTTGCCTGATATAGGGCTCATGGACATACAGCTTTAAGGGGAGATGATTCACTTTTTGGGCGATGTTTGCATGTATTCATTATTTTTATAGTTTCCTCCCTAGACCTCCATCAAATTTAAAAAAAAAAAAAAAAAAAAAAAAAATCCATTAGATCCCCCTTCTAGATGAATTTGTACATTTTTCGGTAGAAAAATGTCCCGGCCGAAGGCCGGTTCTTCCAACATTACAGGCTCACTATCGTTCGCCAGGGAAAAAATTGACACCTAAATAGCACGAAAGGTCTAAACATTGACCAAGAAATGGGGAGAAAGTGGTCCAAAAAACGGCCCATTAAGGGGAGATCTCCACTTGAGGGATTTTTTTCTTGACCCCTTTCTCCCTCATGTTTAGCCCCATTGCTTTTGATATTATAAAACGTTTGCCCCATTAGTTTAGCGATTTTAAGAACTTTCACCCCATATTAAGACCTTTCGTGCCATTCAGGTGTCGATCTTATCCTGGCGAGCGATAGCGAGCCTGTAGTTTAAGAGGAACCGGCCTTTGGCCGGGAAATTTTTCTACCGAAAAATGTACAAATTTATCTTGAAAGGGGGTCAAGGGGGTGACATTTTTAGATTGCTGGAGGAGTAGGAAACAAACTAAAAACCTCCCCTTAAGGGTTCCGGGAAAACTCAACCACTCAACGAGAAGACCATATCAGCCAGAACTTAACGAATGCCAGATCAAGCAGGGAAAACTAAACCGGTGTCAAAATAAGAGTCCTAACCCAACCTTGCGTTCTTCAACTTAACCTAATACTATTGGTTGTGGGGTTGTGCTGGTTCAGAGCATTTGGTTGAAATGACCTACTGGTGGAATTATCACCACCTTCGAGATAGCAGTAGTTTCATGTGCAGCAATACGACACGATGCTAGAGGAGTGATCACCTACCGCCGATTTAGATTTAGAATAAGGACAGACATTTGTAATACTATGAGATGGTGACGAAAAGAATAGAGGGAGGGAGGGAGGGGGGGGGGGGGGATTTGGGTTTGGCTCCAGACTGGCTAATTTAATGTCAATATTTTTAGTTGCAAGTTTTTGAGGCATATATTTGCGCGTCAGCTTTTCGTCCGTGCATATTTTGGTCAACGTGGTGAACCTGGAGTGCTTGGTCGGGGTGTGGGCTTTACATTTTTGGTCTGCATAATTAATTACTTTAGTCCCTTGCTGTGTGTGTGTGTGTGTGTGAGAGAGAGAGAGAGAGAGAGAGAGAGAGAGAGAGAGAGAGAGAGAGAGAGAGAGAGAGAGAGAGAGAGAGAGAGAGAGAGAGAGAGAGAGAGAGAGAGAGAGAGAGAGAGAGAGAGAGAGAGAGAGTACAAAGGAGTACAAAGGAAATCAAGCAACAACAGTTATAGTGACCCTTCTAGGCTGCTTGTCCTCCAAAACACTGAGGATCAAGTGTCCAAAACAGTGGTTTAGAGTGGGTAAGGGAACATTGGAAAGGGAACTACTGCCCTGCCACTAACGTGGCAGGACTAGGAAGTTAGTAGGGGACATATGGGTTAGTAACTGAGGGGAGGATAAAATAAAGTTATTCATTTACAAACGCAGTCAGACGCGGGTTTGATGCGAGATATTTGTCTAGGCGGAATTTAAATGAATCAACGGTGCTGCAGTCTATAACGTCTCGGGGAAGCCCATTCCACAAGTTGACAACTCGATTGAAGAAGAAATTCTTAGATTCGTGTGAGTTAAAAGATTTACCAATAATTTTGCAACCGTTTCCCCGCGTGTAATTAGATTGGTCGATAGTGAAGTACTTACTACAGTTCATATTGTCGATGCCTTTGATTATTTTGAACACTTGAATTAAGTCACCTCTTAATCTGTGCTGGGTTAAAGGAAATAGATTTAATTCTCTAAGACGCTCTTCGTATGGTTTGTTCTTTAGGCTAGGTATCATTTTGGTAACTCTACGTTGAACTCGTTCTAGCTTGTTTATGTCTTTTTGGTAATAAGGGCACCAGCATTGAAAGCAGGATTCCAGAAGAGGGCGGACTAAGGAATTGTAAAGGGTTAGGATTACGTCTTTGGATTTATGCTCAAATGATCTGCCTATAAAGCCAATTATTTTGTTTGCCTTCTTAACAACTTCTGAACATTGTTGACTCGGTTTTAGGTTACTCGATATTGTTACTCCCAGATCGGTAAGAGAGAGAGAGAGAGAGAGAGAGAGAGAGAGAGAGAGAGAGAGAGAGAGAGAGAGAGAGAGAGAGAGAGAGATACGTAATGAAGCATCGTACGCATGATATATATCTGCAAAACAAAACCATATCCCTGCACGCACTCTCTCTCTCTCTCTCTCTCTCTGCATGTATAACAAAATATGTGTCCTCCGGGAATAAGAACATTTTGAATTATACTGTAGGCTTTTGCTTAAGTGGGTAGTGCTTGTTTTGTTTTGTTTTAATATACCTAATTAATGAAATCAAGGAAATTAAGGAAGATACTAATATTCCAATTCTACTAAAAATTGATACTATTCATATTATTTTCACCGACCACCCAATTAACTTACAAATAAACCTAATTAATGAAAATCAATGAAAAATATAAGAATTTTTGGAAAACTGTACCTCTTAAATTTATATACCAAAAAATCTACGTCTCAGGGTTTTTGATATTCACAGGCCCTAATGAAGTCTCTCAGTAGTGAAAGGTCAAACAAACCAATACCCACATGACAGGAAGGTTAAAAGTGAGAGAGAAACCTTTGGAATTCCCAGGGGATCCTCTTGCTTAAGGGGAGACGGGCCGTTTGTTTTGTCTATTAATTCATTCATTCATATATTTTTTTAGTTTCCCCCTAGACCTCCATCAAGATTAGAACAACATCCCCTAGACCCTCCTTCAAGGTAAATTTGTACATTTTTCGGTAGGCCGGTTCCTCTTAAAATTGCAGGCTCACTATCGCTCGCCAGGAAAAAATCGACACCTATATGGCACGAAAGGTCTTAAATTGACAACGAAATGGGGCGAAAGGTGTTAAAATCACCAAACTAATGGGCCGAACGTCTTATAATCTCAAAACTAGTGGGGCTAAACATTAGGGAGAAGGGGGTCCAGAAAAACAGTCTGCCTCCCCTTAAGGTTGATATCATAAGTTGCCAAAATTGAATAGGAAACATGCATACTGAGTCTTACACCATGGAGGAAATGCCTAGATGTGTATGACGACAGACGGATTTATAAGGCATATGACGTCATGTTTACATCTATGGGGTCGTGGGGTCTATGTGGGAGAATGATGGGAAGAGAGGGGAGGAAAAGGGAGGGAGAGAGTTGATGAAGGGGGTGGGGGAGAAGGAAGAGAGATAGAAGAGAGGAGGGAGAGAAACATGGAAGCAGGTGAATGATATCGTTAGGAAGCCATGATATATATGTAAATTACGTCATATTTACCTCTACGGTGACGGGGGTCTACGGGGCAGGTGTGGCAGGATAATTGGGAGAAGGGTAAGGTAGGGGAGGAGGAAGGGGATATTTTATGAATGGGAGAGTGAGAAGAGAGAAGAGAAAACGGGGAGCGGTGATTTAATTAGCTATTGTATAGTTTAGTTTGATACAATACAATCCGAGTAGAATATAGACGGTAACTTTTACACATGCCTATGTGTTACAATAGATAATACAATAAATACAAATATTTGTAATTAGTTGATACGGCTACACAATTATGACATCATAGATGGAACAGTAAACAAATTATATTTTGTAATCGGATATCTTCAAACTAATTAATAACACGAAGATACCGACTTTTACATCAACAAATAATAGCAGTGTTGACGTGGTCATTAGATCAATATATATGACATGGGTGGAGTCTCACCTCTTTGTTGCATCTACTGTATTATGCAAACATTATGTCTCGCTATTGAATTATTATGTTCTCTCCACCAACCAACTTTACTCCTAAACTCGATTAATGAAATTAACAAACACATGTGGCAGTCCGGGGATTCGAACCTAGGATGCTCACATCGAAAATCAACACACTTATGCATTGCACCACGAAGCTAACTATTCTTTATATATTTACTAATCACATTGTACCTAATTGATTTATGGGGGATGACATCTGATGTCAGGGGGCCTTTACCTCAACACTCAACATGCAGTATGGGGTAGACAACGTTGAACCCTCGCCAGTGCAGACGGGGTTAAGGGGAGATTTCCACTTGAGGGATTTTTTTCTTGACCCCTTTCTCCCTCATGTGTAGTCCCATTGCTTTTGAGATTTTAAGACGTTCGCCCCATTAGTTTGGCGATTTTAAGAACTTTCACCCCATTTATGTAACTTTTAAGACCTTTCGTGCCATTTAGGTGTCGATTTTTTCCTGGCGAGCGATAGCGAGCCTGCAATTTAAGAGGAATCGGCCTTCGGCCGGGACATTTTTCTACCGAAAAATGTACAAATTTATCTTGAAAGGGGGTCAAGTGTGTGTAACTTCAAGCTTGATGGAAGTCTAGGAAACACTAAAAACCTGCCCTTAAAGGGTTATGTTACTTATCCCTCTGTGGTAAGGCATTAATATACTACACATTATAACCCATACTATCTTTGCCACATACCGTAATAATTATCTTTGCTACATACCGTAATAATTATCTTTGCTACATACCGTAATAATTATCTTTGCTACATACCGTAATAATTATCTTTGCTACATACCGTAATAATTATCTTTGCTACATACCGTAATAATTATCTTTGCTACACACCGTAATAATTATCTTTGCCACATACCGTAATAATTATCTTTGCTACATACCGTAATAATTATCTTTGCTACGTACCGTAATAATTATCTTTGCTACATACCGTAATAATTATCTTTGCTACGTACCGTAATAATTATCTTTGCCACATACCGTAATAATTATCTTTGCTACATACCGTAATAATTATCTTTGCTACATACCGTAATAATTATCTTTGCTACATACCGTAATAATTATCTTTGCTACATACCGTAATAATTATCTTTGCTACATACCGTAATAATTATCTTTGCTACATACCGTAATAATTATCTTTGCTACATACCGTAATAATTATCTTTGCTACATACCGTAATAATTATCTTTGTCACATACCGTAATAATTATCTTTGCTACATACCGTAATAATTATCTTTGCTACATACCGTAATAATTATCTTTGCTACATACCGTAATAATTATCTTTGCTACATACCGTAATAATTATCTTTGCTACATACCGTAATAATTATCTTTGCTACATACCGTAATAATTATCTTTGCTACATACCGTAATAATTATCTTTGCTACATACCGTAATAATTATCTTTGCTACATACCGTAATAATTATCTTTGCTACATACCGTAATAATTATCTTTGCTACATACCGTAATAATTATCTTTGCTACATACCGTAATAATTATCTTTGCTACGTACCGTAATAATTTTTAGTATTATCCCATCGGCAAGATAAGCTACTGTAAATATTGTATAATTTATCGTAATGATATAAGTTGTATTGCAAACTTATTTAAATGACTGGCTTTAACAGTGTACTTAACCCCTTCAGATTCATATGACGCAGAGGTTGCCAGATTAGCAATAAGAAATAGAGTTCTCTCACTCTTATAATTACCTCTCCAAAATTAGATTTCTGCCCACAGCTAACTCAAAGACAACTGCAGAGGTTGAAGTAACTAAACTAAAGGTTTCTAAATACCCCTGATGGTGACAAAGGCTTTAAAGTATCCCTAATAGGCTCAAAATCGCGTCGTATGTCGGAGAGGGTTAATATAATATAGGCTATCGTGCATGCTCTCTCTCTCTCTCTCTCTCTCTCTCTCTCTCTCTCTCTCTCTCTCTCTCTCTCTCAGGCAAGATGGACATTATGTAAATAGAAGTAAATACAATTTGGTGGGCGATCAGAGGGGAGGGATGAAGAGGAAGGGGTTGAAAAGGATAGGGGACTTGTATTGTGGTGGTGGAGAAGAGGGGTTCGGTGGAAGAGTGGATAGAAGGCAGGCATGGGGTGGAGAGAGTGGAGGGTTAGGTGGTGAGAGGGGAAGTATGGAAGAGACGGGTGGAGAGGTGGTGGAGGGTGAAGTGGAGCAAGGTGTGTTTCTTGCTCAGTATTGTGGCTAGCAGATAACGAGGGTTAGAGGTTTATGCGCCACTATAATATTACTACCATTACCACAACCACCATTATTACAGGTACCACTATACTGTATAATACCACTACTACTACTACTACATGCACCACTACTACCACAACCACCATTATTACAGGTACCACTATACTGTATAATACCACTACTACTACTACTACATGCACCACTACTACCACAACCACCATTATTACAGGTACCACTATACTGTATAATACCACTACTACTACTACTACATGCACCACTACTACCACAACCACCTTTATTACAGGCACCACTATACTGTATAATACCACTACTACTACTACTACATGCACCACTACTACCACAACCACCATTATTACAGGCACCACTATACTGTATATTACCACTACTACTATACACACTACCAAATATGTTGTTATATACACACATATACACACATATATGCTAACATATACAAACAAACAAACAAATAAAGAAAGAAAGACACTCACACATATTTTCAAGAAATAATACTTTATCTAACCCCGTGCAAACACACACACACTAAGATATCATCACTAAATATATCTCACCATGTCCCACACCAACTATCAACAAACACCCCATCACCACAAGTATATCTCGTGCACAGGAAAAATTAACAGTTCGTCAAAAGCACTGATGATAATGTATGCGAGATCTAATGAAAGGAACATTAACACGACACTTGAACAACATGTATCAAATAGTACAAAGCATGGGATATCAGAAGCACTAGAGGACAGTTATGAACAAGTGAAATTTATTATTACACAATCTATTAGCAAGCTAGTCGGCCAACAACTGATTTTGACTGCATATTCTGCACTCCTTTATTCTTCCACCACCATCGAGATTCAATCACAGATACTCCATTTAAAACACTTTATTCCCATCACCAGCACTCTATTTCCATCAAAGCTACGTGCATCCCATCACCACCACAAGAACCGGCATCACAGTAGTCACCATCATCATCACCTCTACAAGCACTACCATCGTCACCACTCTATAACTACTATTAACACCATAACCATCAGGCATTATACCGTCATCGCCAATGTCACCACTATAAACACCATCACCACCACCATCACCACCACCATCACCCTCTTTGTTATCTGGCACTTAAGGGGAGGCAGACCGTTTTTCTGGTCTGGACCCCCTTCTCCCTAATGTTTAGCCCCACTAGTTATGAGATTATAAGACGTTCGGCCCATTAGTTTGGCGATTTTAACACCTTTCGCCCCATTTCGTTGTCAATTTAAGACTTTTCGTGCCATTTAGGTGTCGATTATTTCCTGGCGAACGATAGCGAGCCTGCAATTTCAAGGAAATTTTTCTACCGAAAAATTTACAAATTTATCTTGAAGGGGGGTCTAGGGGGTATTTTCTAAGCTTGATGGAGGTCTAGGGAGGAAACTTTAAAAATAAATTAATAAATGGACCAAAAAAACGGCCAGTCTCCCCTTAATTTTATGTACAACCATCACCATCAACACCAAAACCATCACCACCACCACAGTCACTCAACACCATCACCACCACCACCACCACCTTAACCACCAGACATACAATAATATGTACAACCATTACCTTCACCACCACCACTATCATCAACACCATTATCACCACCATAGTCACTTAACACTACCACCACTATCACCATCACGATCACAAGCAAACACCACCACCACAGCCACTCAATACTACTTGCAACCATCACCTTCACCACCACCACTATCATCAACACCATTATCACCACCATAGTCACTTAACACTACCACCACTATCACCATCACAATCACAAGCAAACACCACCACCACAGCCACTCAATACTACTTGCAACCATCACCTTCACCACCACCACTATCATCAACACCATTATCACCACCATAGTCACTTAACACTACCACCACTATCACCATCACGATCACAAGCAAACACCACCACCACAGCCACTCAATACTACTTGCAACCATTACCTTCACCACCACCACTATCATCAACACCATTATCACCACCATAGTCACTTAACACTACCACCACTATCACCATCACGATCACAAGCAAACACCACCACCACAGCACTCAATACTACTTGCAAACCATCACCTTCACCACCACTATCACAATCACGATCACAAGCAAACACCACCTCCACAGCCACTCAATACTACTTGCAACCATCACCTTCACCACCACCCACAACCACACAATCAACACCGCTACCACCACACTCACCATCACCTTCAGAACCCCCCACACAAACACACACATTGCGTGGATTCCCCTTGACGAACAAGCAAGTGAACACACACAGACACACACACACACACACACACACACACACACAAACACTTCGTCACCACCAAAACCATATGCTTGTCTCATGGTGCCATAGCTCACTCAGGATTTCACTACTTCCTGTTTTTGACATGTTTTATTTGCTTAACATTTAAAACTTCTCATCTACTAAATAAATCAAATGATAGTTTCGAACAAATTTACCTCAATTATATATTTATAAATATTGCTTCCCAAATAACATGAATATACTGTATAAGTGTATATTAATAGTTGTCCTCACTTAGTATTTGGACACTTGTGAGTTTCGATCTATGAATAAGTTCAACCTGTAGGCTTCGAAATTAAACCAAATTAAAAGCTAAGAGAGATTATAGTATACACAATTATAAATAACCATTTCAAGATACGAGGACGACTTTAACCCTTTGCATCTGGCTATTAGTAGATGATTTTATGCAAGTTAGGAAGGAATTGTGGGAGTCAGATGGATAATTAAGACAGGTTTTACTTCTTGTCAATCTGTCAATTTGTGAAATGGGCTTCCACGAGATGTTATAGACTGCAACACCTTTGATTCTTATAAAGTTTGCCTCGACAAGCACCTTGCCCGAAACCCACGGATGACTGCATTTGTAAATACATAAATTATGTTCTTAGTTCTGTATTGTTATTGTATTAACCTAATTTAATTAACACATCAGGGGCCGGGGGAGTGCTGGAGCGACCTTGGTAACCCTGGTCTCTGGGTCTTCTCCTGGGTGACCTGGATGTGTGAGAGTTTGTGTTTTTTGTCTGTGTTTATTTGTTTGTTTTATGTTGTTTTTGTGTTTTCCCTGTTCTTGCTCTGTCTTGAGTCGGCTACCCCCAAAATGGGGATTGGGCCTGAGCATATAGATAGATAGATAGATAGAATTCACACGTTATCATACCCTCTCTGAGAAATTGTTTGGGCGCTTAAAACAGCATTAACTTAGAGAGCAAGTAACCTCGAGGGGTCGCAAGACCTGTTGTTGCTTGATTTCCTATGTACTCCTTTGTACTCGTCTTCTTCTGTAACGGTGGCAATCTCGCAGAAAATATTTTGACAGAAGCCTCATGTGCAGTTAGTTGGACTCGAACCCGCGAACCCATGAAACTTGAGCCAGAGTAATTTTAAGTACTGGCCCCTTAGCGTGTTCTAATGAGGATCTCTGTGAATATGTATTGTTGGCAGCAATACCCAAGCTATATATAGTCTATTCGCTGTAAGTAGGCGAGAAATAATGGCACCTATCCTCTGTAACTCAAAAAGGGCTGGAGTAAATGGGCTGTAAATTACAACACCTATTCCCTGGCTGACCCTTCCCAAATGGTAGAAATATTAGCTCGATTACTCTAGTCGTTGTTGAGTTACAGAGGTCAGAGGTCATGATTTCTCGCCTACTTACAGTGAATAGACTATAGGCATGGGCGTATTGTTCACAGGTATTGTCAACGCCTCGAGACTGAAACGATTCGAATGTGATA
Organism: Paralithodes platypus; assembly: GCA_032716605.1. Lineage (NCBI taxonomy): Eukaryota > Metazoa > Arthropoda > Malacostraca > Decapoda > Lithodidae > Paralithodes > Paralithodes platypus. The sequence continues at coordinate 61,305,686 of CM064572.1, forward strand.
TTTTGGGGTCAGGATTCCTCGGTCACTTTCATTAACCTCTTCAGGATTATGATGTGATTTAGTATTTTGTTCTGCTATCATTTGAAGATTGTATTACGTTTAGGAAGGTATTTTGAGAGAGGGTTAACCCCTTCTGTGTACCGGCGACGTCTTATTAAGTTATATTCTGGCTACTATTAACACGATCTTATGGAGTGTAAAAAGGGCCTCCAGCAAATAACAGGCTTCGAACTATTTGACTCATCCCATTTTACTACGACAGATACTTCTTAAACTGCAAACAATCGTCTAAATATAGCTAGAATAAAATGTGAAAGAAGTCACTGGTACAGAAGGACTTAATTAGAATGTTTTTTTACCCCTTTTATTTCTAGGATTAAGCTGCATTTTATCAGTTATTTTGGCTATCATTTATTCGGCTTAGGAACGATCTCTAGGTGTCCAAGAGGCAAACAGATCTCTAAACTGCACAAACGGCAACGAGACTGACGAGACTCTTTTCAGTATAAGTGTTCTTTTTCTTGATCTACAAAAACGGAAGGATGACTGTCTCGACATTTATTTCATCCCTGACGTGCACAAACTTTAAACTGACGCTGTGGTTTTGAATAATCGGCAGTAAAGCTGAAAAAAATTCCTTCCCGACTTGCACAAATGAAAAGCGCAAGCAGTTTTCCTCCAAGACTTACACTCTCTGGGAAAAAAAAAAAAAAATTACAGAACTCATTCCTTTCTGGCTTACATAGAAGTAGGATATACATTTTTCCTTGAACTATACATACAGTAAGAAGAATGATAGCTTTCTTTCTCTAGCTTGCACAAATGACAGGAAAACTGACAGATTCATTGGTGGTGTAATGGTTTAGGTGCTTATGTTCTGGGTGTGGTGTCCCGAGTTCGAATCCCGGGAGGACCATATGCTTTCATTAGTTTATTCAAGTACATTGGGGTTTGCAATTGATGATTAATGTTAAGAACGGGGTGTTACTTATTACACAAACGGTGACTGAAAGGACATTTATTTCCTCCATGGCTCGTGTAAACAGAAAGAAGACTGATGCCAAGACTTTTTTCTCTTAGTTGAACAATAGGCAAGAAGACTGAAAAGAATTCCTTCCTGATTTGCACAAATGACAAGCACATTCAGTTTCCTTCCAAGACTTGCACACTCAAACGACGAAAACAACAGCACTAATTCCTCCCTGGCTTGCACAAACGACAGGAGGACAGATGGGACTTTCCTGACTTACACATACATCAACAAGAAGAAGAAGAAGATTGATAGGGTTTTCTTCCCTGATTTGCATATAACGATAGGGAGACTGATTTTAACACTTTCAGTCAGGTTACACCTCTACTATAATATTTGATTTACCCCGAACAATTTTACTAGACTA
>CM064572.1:61309582-61332187 GCA_032716605.1 Paralithodes platypus
TGTGTTGGAGAGGTTTAGCTGTAGAGGTAGTGGGAGAGGTGTTACGTGGGGTAGAAGGGGGTGGTTGGTTGGGCTCGGGATATTCGTTTGGTCACCCCGTACATTATCATCGTCCACCTCAACATCCAACACCAGGAACCGCTTTCACTGTAACAAAAAAAAATTAACGTTCTTTTGTAACAACAATGATAACACATATGAAGTGTTTCAATAGTGTATGTATTGTAGTATGAATAGAAACACAACACAAGAACCCTGTGTATGTATTCTATTATTGTTACAATCAAGGGGGTAGGATAATTTTGTTTTGGTCTATATCTTTTAATTATTATTATTTGTTTAGTTTCCTCGCTAGACCTCTATCAAGCTTAAAATACACCTGTACCAGTGAGAGGTTAATGACACCAATGTGGTAGAGGTTAACCGATCTCTCTTACTAAAGGGTCGCCAATCTTTTCTAATCTACTTTACTTCCATTCACCTTCCATTTCACCTTCCCTTACCTTGGTGAAAAGATGAGGTCAACGTACTAATCTTGTAATCCTGATTCCAGATAATTGATTACGTTGTAGCATACCAGTGAGATAATAGTTATGTTTTGCTTTTATTGGACGAATTTTAAGTACTCGTTTACAACTTAATGGGAAGTGATTGGCTACACCAAAACATTTTGTTTTCTCTCATGTGTTTGATCAGTTGCATCCAGATGTGCCCAACGATACATACTCTGATAGAAAAGTGATCTTTAACAAGTAAAGTTCATTAACTCTGTCGTTTTAATCCAAGAAATAATGTGAAAATATTACGTCTTCGTGTCTGACCTGTTTGACATAAGGAATAGTAAGAACTTGTGACCCGAACAGTACAGCATACCACCTGCTTTCAAAGTGATTAAACATGAGCATGATTTTCAAATAATGACAATTCGATATAGTAATTTTATAATACATACCCAGGGAAAATATTTGAAGGAATTGCAATACCCCCATGTTACGAATAGCTACAAAAGAGAATTTGGACAATAATTCTCCTCTGTTGCATGGATTGCCCCCACGTTAAGATAAACCACAAAAGAGAATCCGGGCAATAACCCTTCTGTGTAGCATCCAAGTCCAGGGTTATAGCAGACCTAAGGAGGAGTGCGAGGTGGAGGCACTAGAGATGGCCGAGAATAAGTTGTTGATACGCCTGTTGTCCGATTGTAGTAGTGACACCCCCGGAGGTACGAGCCCACCACACTCTGTCTTTATGGTGACCCGGATTTGTTTGTATCTTTCTCTCATTTTCTCTCTTTCCCTGGTTTGTATCCATTCGGCCCCATTCAGCCAACTGTTTTAAGACGTTTATCCCCATCCAGGTGTCGATTTCTTTCTGGCGAGCGATAGCGAGCCAACATTGTATGGAGAAATTCGGCTTCGCCGGAGACATTTTTCTATCGAAAAATGTACAAATTTAGCTTGCTGTCAAAACAAATATATATATATGCTGGCTCGCTACCGCTGGCCAGGAAAATATTGACACCTGGATGGGGATAAACGTCTTAAAACAGTAGGCTGAATGGGGCCGAATGGATACAAGCCAAAGAGAGAGGGAGAGAAAGATAAACAAAAAAGCGAAGTGGGGTGCCTTAAGGTAACCCGGGTTTATGGAGGGGAGGCTGGTGGAACTATGCTACCTGTTATTACAGCTTTAGATACTTGTCACACACGCCACAGAGGCCACATTCCTTCTTCCACAAAGCCTTTCTTTAACTCACTCACATTAAAAAAAACAGATGATCTCTTTATTCTATTCTGTCTATCTGTTATGCGAGTTTAGTCAGTTAAGACACCACGTTATGAATATATGTTACGAAACAAGATGCACGCATGTATTGTATTTAGGTCTCTAGAGAGCTTGATACATCGACCGACCCTTTGGCAACGACTGAGAGTTCATGAGATGGGGACCAGGATAATCAAAACATTTACGACGCCTTATCTAAATCTGATCATCGTATCCTTAAGGGGAGATCTCCACTTGAGGGATTTTTTTCTTGACCCCTTTCTCCCTTATCTTTAGCCCCATTGCTTTTGATATTATAAAACGTTCGCCCCATTAGTTTAGCGATTTTAAGAACTTTCACCCCATATTAAGACCTTTCGTGCAATTCAGGTGGCAATGTTATTCTGGCGAGCGATAGCGAGCCTGTAATTTAAGAGGAACCGGCCTTTGGCCGGGACATTTTTCTACCGAAAAATGTACAAATTTATCTTGAAAGGGACTCAAGGGGGTGTAATTTCAAGCTTGATGGAAGTTTAGGAAACACAATAAAAACCTCCCCTTAATGCTAAGGTCGTAATTCTAGCGCCATTAATACTAAAACAAGAACAAATAAAATAAATAAAGTTACAACTGAGTATCGTAACTTACGATAGTTTATTATTGTTTAGTATTTGGAAGTTATGATGTCGTGAGCAAGGAATTATCTGTTATTTATTTGATTTATTTGTGTATACCGGTACCTCTAACTTCACCGTAACAAATACCGGTACCTCTAACTTCACCGTAACAAATACCGGTACCTCTAACTTCACCGTAACAAATACCGGTACCTCTAACTTCACCGTAACAAATACCGGTACCTCTAACTTCACCGTAACAAATACCGGTACCTCTAACTTCACCGTAACAAATACATTTTTTGAATACCGGTATTTAAACTTGAGTTAGGAAGTAATATTCGTGCCCAGTGCTAAAGAAAATTAATATATATATATATATATACTGTAAATATATATGTGTTATGTGAATTCAGGAGCGAGACTAGGAAGCATAATAATATGTTAACATTTGCTTAAACTGGGGTGAAGACGGAGTCATTGAATAATATCTGGCAATATTCTAAATAGCCCAAACCGTGATATAGCAAATAACGCGGTTTTCCGATTTATCATTCACTTTGATATTAATCTGGCAAATGTTCAACAGTATTATTATGAGGAAGTCTTCGATGTACAGGGTTTAAGGGGAGGTTTTTATTGTGTTTCCTAAACTTCCATCAAGCTTGAAATTACACCCCCTTGAGTCCCTTTATCAAAAGCAATGGGGCTAAAGATGAGGGAGAAAGGGGTCAAGAAAAAAATCCCTAGACCCCCTTTCAAGATAAATTTGTACATTTTTCGTTAGGAAAATGTCCCGGCCGGAGGCCGGTTGCTCTTAAATTACAGGCTCGCTATCGCTCGCCAGGAAAAAATCGACACCTTAATGGCACGAAAGGTCTTAAAATTGACAGAAATGGGGCAAAATGTCTTAAAATGTAAAAACTACTAGGGCGAACGTCTTAAAATCTCAAAAGCAATGGGGCTAAACATGAGGGAGAAAGAGGTTCAGAAAAAAATCCTCCAGGTGGAAATCTCCCCTTAAGCAGCTTAAGAAAAACCTACGTTATTCAGAGGGTTGATCGAGATCGTCTTTACCCCTATGAGTTCTAGACGTACATTATAAGCTAAAGAAAATAGTCTAATGGTAACCAAAATACGTTTAGAATTACGTCATGGTGCTGTGTTAGTGATAGAGGGAGACAGAGAAAATCCTGGCGACACGATACACACTTGACCCTGATCTGCGGCTACCCTTAGAAGAGTATAACTAGATCGTAATGTGTTAAGTGATATAAAGTCAGGTGACGTAACGATAATAATGGCGATAAGATAGACTCTGACCCTAAAGCCTGGCATGACGTGACCTTTCCACTACCCCCAGGCCAAGACGGCTATAACAAGGCATTAATGTGTTAGTGATATAGGACAACATAGAGATACCCCTGGCGACACGACAGACCCTGACTGTGACCTAGGGCACGTGTACCTTCCAGTGGAAGGTATACGTGCCCTATTTTTGGCTGGTTAAATAATATGCAGCAATTTGTAATAGTGTACTGATTTTTACCTTTCCCAAAATTGCCACATTAAGGGGAGGTTTTTACTTTTGTCCCTAGATATCCTTAAAGCTTAAGATTACACCTCCTTGAGCCCCTTCCAAGATAAATTTGTGCATTTTTCGGTAGAAAAATTTCACGGCTCAGAGCCGGTTCCTCTTAAATTACAGGCTCGCTATCGCTCGCCAGGATAAAATCGACACCTAAATGGCACGAAAGGTCTTCAAATTGACAGAAATGGGTTGAAAGTTCTTAAAATCGTCAAAATAATGGGGCAAACGTCTTAAAATTAGAAAAACAATGAGGCTAAACATGAGGGAGAAAGGAGTCAAGAAAAAAATCCCTCAAGTGGAAATCTCCCCTTAACCCCTACAATACTGGCGACATCCTGGTGTTAATCTAGCTACATTTAGACGATTTTATACAGCTTAAGAATGATCTGAAGCAGTAAAAGGAGTTGTAGTCATTAGCCATTTTATTACTAAGGGTCCTTCCATAACTTTAAAAAAAAAAATCTAAAAGTTGCTATATTATTATTAAAATGACTCACTGGTACTGTATGGGTTAAGAACATTTATAATTATAAGGAGGAAAACCTGGAGTTAAAATGTTATGGTTCATGTGTACAGAAAGTCTAATATAATTTCCAATACCTCTCGGAATAGCATAAATATATAGTCACCAGAGTAATGTATTTTTCACTCTTTAATGGCCAGAAAAGGCACAAAATGTTAAATTTCGCACATTAAATTCCAAAAAACAAAATCCGGGGGGGGGGGGGATGCCCCCGGACCCCCTTAAAAGTTGCACCTCCGGTGCTCGCACGTGACAACCTATGTCGAATGACAGGGGGGCCCCCAAATGAACCTCAGCTTAGGGCCCCAAAAAGGCTAGGGCCGGTCCTGCCTTCCACTACTCCTTGACGACCACCACTAGGCCGTGATATAGGGTGACATAAAGATAATCCGGGCGACAAGATTAAACCCCGACTCTGGGGCATGGTAACCTCCCGCTACCCCTGGACGACCATCAATTAGGCCATAATGTGTTAGTTTAATAGTTTTACTGCCCATCACTCGGGGGAGGGTGTTTAGTGGCGCTCAGGGGCTTTAACAAACTACCCTATATATATATACGATTAGAGAGAGAGAGAGAGAGAGAGAGAGAGAGAGAGAGAGTGAGAGAGAGAGTGAGAGAGAGAGAGAGAGAGAGAGAGAGAGAGAGAGAGAGAGAGAGAGAGAGAGAGAGAGAGGAATTGCAATACCAATAATTTCATAAACTATTACGTAGACAAACCATTCACTAAATTACAGGAGTATGTGCGATTCAGACTATAGTCAAGGATATCGAAATAGCAGGGTGACAAAACACGACAATTTAGTATTAAGACTGGAATGATGGCAAGAAAGTACGCTAAAAGACTAACTTGAAATTAATATGGTTGGCTAATTTAGCACTTTCAAGGACATAATCAGGACAGATACTGTAGGTGTAATTTAGACTTTTGCACAATATTTGAAAATAATAACTAAGAGGAAGGGACTATATATATATATACTGTATAAATATATATATATATATATATATATATATATATATATATATATATATATATACAGAAGCACGAACACAGTGTACATTAGTTTATTTACAGAAGACATAGGTTGGCCATGTAATATATGACACTAGTAATTACAATGCAAAGCAATAGCAATGTAATAATGATCGGTAGTGTTAAGGGGAGATGGTTCACTTTTTGGCCGATTTTTGGAATATATTCATTATTTTTCTAGTTTCCTCCCTAGACCTCCATCAAATTTAAAAACAAAAAATCCATTAGATCCCCCTTCTAGATTAATTTGTACATTTTTCGGTAGAACACTGTCCCGGCCGAAGACCGGTTCTTCCAACATTACAGGCTCACAATCGTTCGCCAGGGAAAAAATCGACACATAAATAGCACGAAAGGTATAAATATTTACGAAGAAATGGGACGAAAGGTCTTAAAATGTACTAACTAATGGGGCAAACATCTTAACATCTGAAAACTAATGGGGCTAAACATGAGGGAGAAAGTGACCCAGAAAACCGGGCCATCCCCCCTTAAATAGTGCAGACACCCCCCCACTGATCAAGAGACAGTGACAGCGGACCACTCCAGACACTACCCGACCGTTGATGACAGGCAGGCTGGGCACGCACGTATGATCACAACCTGGTACACACACACACACACATATATACATAGACACATTCACATACACACACACACATACTGTATACACGGACACATTAAGGGGAGACTGGCCGTTTGTTTGGTCTATTAATTAATTTATTCATATATTTTTTTAGTTTCCTCCCTAGACCTCCATCAAGCTTAGAAAATCGCCCCGTAGACCCCTCTTCAAGATAAATTTGTACATTTTTCGGTAGACAAATTTCCTATTAAAATTGCAGGCTCGCTAACGCTCGCCAGGAAATAATCGACACCTAAATGGCACGAAAGGTCTTAAAATTGACAACGAAATGGGGCGAAAGATCTTTAAAATCGACAAACTATTGGAACGAACGTCTTAAAATCTAAAAATGAACAGGCTCTGCTAAACATGAGGGAGAAAAAGGTCCATAAAAAGCGAGTAGTGCCCCCTTAACATACCCCATACAAAAAGCGAGTAGTACCCCCTTAACATACCCCATACAAAAAGCGAGTAGTGCCCCCTTAACATACCCCATACAAAAAGCCAGTAGTACCCCCTTAACATACCCCATACAAAAAGCCAGTAGTGCCCCCTTAACATACCCCATACAAAAAGCCAGTAGTACCCCCTTAACATACCCCATACAAAAAGCGAGTAGTACCCCCTTAACATACCCCATACAAAAAGCGAGTAGTACCCCCTTAACATGCCCCATACAAAAAGCGAGTAGTGCCCCTAAACATACCCCATACAAAAAGCGAGTAGTACCCCCTTAACATACCCCATACAAAAAGCGAGTAGTACCCCCTTAACATGCCCCATACAAAAAGCGAGTAGTGCCCCTAAACATACCCCATACAAAAAGCGAGTAGTACCCCCTTAACATACCCCATACAAAAAGCGAGTAGTACCCCCTAAACATACCCCATACAAAAAGCGAGTAGTACCCCCTAAACATACCCCATACAAAAAGCGAGTAGTACACCCTTAACATACCCCATACAAAAAGCGAGTAGTACCCCCTTAACATACCCCATACAAAAAGCGAGTAGTACCCCCTAAACATACCCCATACAAAAAGCGAGTAGTACCCCCTTAACATACCCCATACAAAAAGCGAGTAGTACCCCCTAAACATACCCCATACAAAAAGCGAGTAGTACCCCCTTAACATGCCCCTACAAAAGCGAGTAGTACCCCCTAAACATACCCCATACAAAAAGCGAGTAGTACCCCCTTAACATACCCCATACAAAAAGCCAGTAGTACCCCCTTAACATACCCCATACAAAAAGCGAGTAGTGCACCCTTAACATACCCCATACCAAAAAAGGAGTAATTAATCAACCAACGCGAATAATTCATCTGGTTGACAACTTTGGACTAGTCACGCATATCACACACATTTTTCCTGACTAATGCCGGTATCACACGAGAGCCTCTATAGTCAACATTCGATGATGAACATTTTCCTGGCAACATTTCTGTAATATTTTGAACGGCGATCGAAAACTAGACTGGCGGTAGATGAATTGAGGTGACAGAAATATTTATAATGTTGACCTCATAAGCTATCAGACCATAAAATGTAAACGATAAATGTTGAGGGAAAAAGCGCTCGTGTGATACCGGCATAAAAGGGGTATCACACGAGAGATTCTATCATAAGTTTTCCATAGCCAAAATGTGTCCGGAAATCATTTAGTGGTTGTTTGGGCTGGTACTGGATACTTTACGAAAGGTCAGTAATTTAGGGTTCCTCAAGTCGTTTACAATTTTATCTTAGAAACCGTCAAATCCAGAATTGCTTAACAAAAGTTGAAGGAGGTAGCGTTCGTGTGACACCAACTTATCCTCCACTGAGCTGGGTAATTTATAGTTCTTACCAACATTTAAACTAGTCATGGTTTTCATAATTAGCATCTAAATTCATCTGGGCTTTGCTGAAATATGAATAGTTGTAACAATTCAAAATGAAACCTCGTGGATATCAATCTGAAATACATGTCGTAAAATGCTGCAGTAATTAATTATTTATTTATTATTATTCTTTAATATCATTATGATAATTATTATGTTTTTTCCACCAACCAACTTCACCTCTAAACTCAATTAATGAAATCAACAAATACATGTGGCACTCCAAGGACTCGAACCTAGGATACTCACATCGAAATTCCGCGCACTTATGCAATACGCTATCAAAACAGTTAAAAATAACATAGGAACAAAAGAACATAGACATCTTCAAAAGGCCTACCGGCTAGCATGAGACAATCCCTTTCACACCCATCCCAAATAATTCATATTACTATCCAAAATACGGTTGAAACTTTCCACAGTTCCGAAGCTGATCAAATTACTAGGCAATCAACTCCACATTTTCTACAACCCTATTATCTATATTATTATTATTAATATTAGTAGTAGTAGTATTTTATTATTATTATTATTATTATTATTATTATTGAGTGTGTGTGTGTGTGTGTGAGTGTAATTGTGTGTGCATCCGTGCGTGTGTGTGCAGTGTGTATGTTAATTAGTTGATCTGCATGCTTTTATTTCCTATTGTATTTATATAACTCTATTATATACAGTATATATATATATATATATATATATATATAGAGAGAGAGAGAGAGAGAGAGAGAGAGAGAGGAGAGAGAGAGAGAGAGAGAGAGAGAGAGAGAGAGGAGAGAGAGAGAGAGAGAGAGAGAGAGAGAGAGAGAGAGAGAGAGAGAGAGAGAGAGAGAGAGAGAGAGAGAGAGAGAGAGAGAGAGAGAGAGAGAGAGAGAATTAGAACACTCGTCGGTCCCGTATACTCTGTGGAAAACAACACCACCCATAATAACAGAATGATGAACTGCTAGGAAACCGAAACCCACGAAGATGAGGGTTGGCATCGGCTTCCCCAGAACATAAAGAACTCTACAAGCAGAAGTATAAGAGCCCCAAACCCATACATACTACCAGAATTTTCGACTTAACGACCTAGGGTTGGTGTGGCATTACCTGCGTCCATTTCGGGGTCGTTGGGGGCTTGAAAACACACATGCATCTTCTGATTTCACACGACTGAGTGAGTGTTTTTTTTTCCCTCTCCTTGGGTCCTTGTTTTGTTTTTTGGGAGGTCTTAAAATAATTACCGAGGGAAAATGGAGGGAAAGAGGGCAAGGGGAGGAGGAGAGATGGGTGGAGGGGGGACGACAGAGGGGAGAGAGGCGATAAGAGAGGAAAGGAGGAAATAGAGGAGAGGAGGTGAGGGTAAGAGAGAGAGAGAGAGGGGGGGAAGGAAAGAGGAGCTAGTGTTGGGAGAGAGGAGGATGTGATGGGAGGAGAGAAAGAGTGAGAGAGAGGAATAAGTGATGGGAGGAGAGAGAGACAGAGGAGGAAGTGATGAGAGAGGAAGAATTGAGAGAAGGAAATGAGGGAAGGAGATAGAGAGGAGGACGTGAGGGGAGGAGAGAGAGAGAGGAGGACGTGAGGGGAGGAAAGAGAGAGGAGGAAGTGAGGGGAAGAGAGAGAGAGGAGGTATTGAGGATAAGAGACAGTAAGGGGTGGTAAGAGACAGTGAGGGATGGTAAGAGACAGTGAGGGGAGGAAGTGAGGGGAGGTAAAAGAACAGACAGTGAGGGGAGAGGAGACAATATACAAATTATGTTATGGCATGTTTATTATCTATCAATTAAACCAACAATTTAGAGACATCATGAATTCGATTATGGAGGCCGTGATTAAGCAGCGACCCTATGGCAGTAATCATATTATGGTAATATGAAACATGGCCGGATATGTATGGAAGGGGGTCGAAGAAAAAGGCGAAAGGAGAATAAACAAACTAGAAATAAGAATGAAGGGCGAGAGAGTAAAGGAAGGGAAAGGTGATGAAGGAGGGATAGTGTTAGAGGAGAGGTAGAGTATAGGGAGACAAGAAGACGAGGAGGGGAGGACAGGGGAGATATAGAAGATGGGAGATGGGATGGATATAGGAGAATAATATATGGCATGTTTGTTATCCATTATAAAAAAAATACCATGCAAAGAAATATAATGAACCAAATATATAGATACTGTATATTTGCTATTAAACTACAATACTAATGGATGCTATATTTGGATAACACATTACAATAATTGAAATACGGGAAATACATTGACAAAGGTGCGAAGAGGAGAAACACAAATGAGGATATATAAATGGAGGGTGAGATAATGAGAGTGAGAACGAATTGGTGAAAATAATAGACAATTGTAGTGAAGAAGAACCTGATATTATTATAGTTATAATTAGTTATACACGCATATAACTAAGAAATAAGAAGGACGGTGACAACAAAATGGAAAGAAAAGGGGGAAGAGGTATAAGAACAAAATAAAACAGAAGAGTGTGGAGAGAAGGACAGAAAGAAAGGAGAAAATCGAACAGAAGAAAATAAGAGAACATCGGAGAAAGACAATGACTATATAGCCAGAAGACAATGACTATATAGCCAGAAGACAATGACTATATAGCCAGAAGACAATGACTATATAGCCAGAAGACAATGACTATATAGCCAGAAGACAATGACTATATAGCCAGAAGACAATGACGATATAGCCAGAAGACAATGACGATATAGCCAGAAGAGGGTAAACGAGGGGTACATTAACCCTTTGAGTACCAGCGACGTGTGTTAGCTTTTAGTCTAGCTATATTAAGACGATTTTGTGCAGATTAGGAAGGATCTGTGTTAGGTAAAAGGGTTGGTTGAGATAGTTCGAACCCTGTTAACCCTTTCAGACTCATATGACGGAGAGGTTGCCAGATTAGCAATACGAAATAGAGTTCTCTCACTCTTATAAGTACCTCTCCAAAATTAGTTTTCTGCCCACAGCTAACTCAAAGACAACTGCAGAGGTTGAAGTAACTAAACTAAAGGTTTCTAAATACCCCTGATGGTAACAAAGGTTTTAAAGTATCCCTAATAGGCTCAAAATCGCGTCATATGCCGGAGAGGGTTAATTGGTAGAGGTCCTTCCTAATCTGAATGAAAGTGTCTAATAGTCGCCAAAATGTTAAGAAACGGACGTCACCGGCACTGTACGGGTTAAGAGGGGATGAAAAAGTGGGTGACGAAAGAGTAGTATAAACAGACAAGAAAGAAGGCAAAGGGACATGAAAACAGAGAGAAAGGAAAGAATGAGAAGGACTAGCAATGAAAGGAGACAAAGAAGACAGGTGAGATAGAAGAATAGAAAGAACAGAATGAGAACAGCAGATTAGAACAGAACGAGAACAGCAGGTAAGAACAGAACGAGAACAGCAGGTAAGAACAGAACGAGAACAGCAGGTAAGAACAGAACGAGAACAGCAGGTAAGAACAGAACGAGAACAGCAGGTAAGAACAGAACGAGAACAGCAGGTAAGAACAGAAAGGGGGCAGTGAGATGTGTAAGTAGAGCAAAGATATAAAATAGAGTGTTTTAGAGGTATTGATGAACAAGACCGGGGGGGGGGGGGGGGGGCTAGCTGAGCTACAGGAAGTGAAGTTAAGTATATAAACAAAGTGAGGGGAAGGAATTTGAGATGAGGAAGGCAAATCGGGGTATCGAGAAATAGGGGTACCGGTACTGAATAACTAAGGGAAGGGGGGGGGGGGGGAGGGAATTGACTTAATAACCTTTATTGATTAATTATACAGTTAGATACAAATAATTGTTTGTGATACAACAACTCAGCTACAATTGGGCACAAAATATCAATATCTTAGCCATGTGCAAAATTAGCCTATTTCACTAATCCTAACATCAATACTGTGATAAAATAATTACTTTACAATTTTAGAGAGAGAGAGAGAGAGAGAGAGAGAGAGAGAGAGAGAGAGAGAGAGAGAGAGAGAGAGAGAGAGAGAGAGAGAGAGAGAGAGAGAGAGAGAGAGAGAGAAGAGTAAGAAGTAACCTGATGATAGTAAAGTGTGAGATATTACAATATACCTTCTGTAACACTAGTAATGTAACCTGTATTATACCTGACCACTCCAGTCAACATGTGAGAACCAAGGCTAGTATGTGTGTGTGTGTGTGTGTGTGTGTGTGTGTGTGTGTGTGTGTGTGTGTGTGTGTGTGTGATTGTATTTTGTTATGTTTTTATTATTTGTTTACAATACTTATTCTATCTTAACTACAAGGTCACATGTGCCCTTTGGCGACCGTGAGGTGCCTGCGAGTTCCCAACATTACATGCGCAGATGCACTGGTGCATCTGGTGAGAGTAAGTGCAGGCAAATAACTAAGATACTCGCCCTGGATATCGTTGATAGAGAGGGCCTGTGGGAGTCAAAGGTTTCACTGAGATTGAATTTAATCCTTAAATATCTCAAGGTCCTTCCTTTGCTGTATACATTTGTCTGGTTTCAGCAAGTATACAATGGCAAGGGGTGGTAGATTTGTGGTATTGGTGAAAGGACTAGAAGGCGAAATAATTGCTGCCTGGGGTGGGGGTCTAGGGTGGGTTAGGTGGGTTAGGTGGCTAGGTGGTGGGTTTGTGGTATCCTGGGGTCGGCTAGGGTCAAGCTTCCCACACTCCTCACTTTACCTCTCCCTCATGTACGCCTTTGTTGTGCTCTGCCTGCAGTGGCGTAAGTGCAGACATTGGCAAAAACTTATATGAATAGATGTTTTCATGCAATGGTTCTACTTTGTGTGTTTATGTGTATGGTTGTGTATGTAAGTAAGTAAATAGGTGTGCATGTAAACGACGTGTGTGTGCATAAGTGTATATATAGTTACATAGTTATTTATTTAGAGAGAGAGAGATACTGTGTGTGTGTGTGTGTGTGTGCGTGTGTGTGTGTGTGTGTGTGTGTGTGTGTGTGTGTGTGTGTGTGTGTGTGTGTGTGTGTGTGTGTGTGTGTGTGTGTGTGTGTGTGTGTGTGTGTGTGTGTGCTTATATAATCCCATTCATATATAGAGATAATAAAGGAAATCTTGGGAATGTGCTTGGAATAAGTTTAGGTTTTAAGTCGTGCATGCGTGCAGTGTGTATGTCTATGAGAGGATGTTCAATACGCTGTTTGTAAACTTTAAACTGTATAATACTATGTTCAATTCTTACTGTTCTTAAAGTAACACATAACATTATGTTAGTGATGACAAAATGAAAAGAAAACTACCCGGAGCACCTGGCAGAAAATATTGCTGTTTTATATTTGTTCACATATTCAAAACAGGCAATTTACACACACACACACACACACAATATACATATATATATATATATAAAGCATATCACACAATTACGCGTGAGCTACTAAATATTTTATTACTCCTAGTCGAACTCGAACCATTGTCAGTCAGGACAAGTGTCCATGCATTAATCCACTACACCATAGTGTGATAAAGGACAAACCTAATCTTCATTGTCTGTTATTATTTTCTTCATGAGGGGTGAAACTTGAGAACTGTTAAATGCAAGTTATCTTGGATATCTTTGATAACATTAATATTATTGGTTAATACGATAATATTTTTACTCTACGCTTTACAATACGGCTTCCACAATGTTCAGATATTAAACACAGTGTAATTCTTGGTTATGTCGACCAAATAATGCAACCTTCTATTGACAGTTTCGTAAATTATCGAGAAATCTTTCAATATACTGTCAAAATAAGAAAAATTCCCGACATTTAGAATAAATAGCATGTACGTTAACTATCACAAAAGTAATCCCTGAAATAACGGCTATCCATTACTACAAAACACTGCAAAAAGTGATTTTAAAAATAAACTGGAAATCCCCAACATTATCCTAAGCATCTCCATATCAGAGTTCCATTCTACAACAAATCCTTAAATTACTTTCTTATCTCTTAAAATTGCTTTCGTATCTTTAAAGCCCAATCACCACTTCCTCAACTAGCCTACCAATTTTTTTTTTTTCACAGTTGTTTACAAATAATAAAAGAAAGGCCAGAGAGAAAACGAGGGAGAATGGGAGGTGTAGAGGGGGGACTGAGACCTCTACACGATCCCTATTATTGCCCAACAAAAGATCTAATTGCCCTGCCCTTACGATTATACCCTCCTAATTAGGGTGGGGAAGGGGGGAGGTAGAAAAAAAGTGATTGCCCCAATTACCAAGGTTCTTGGACCTTGGGAGGTGAAGCTGAAGAGATGGGAAGGAGGAAGGAGGAAAAGAGGAATGGCAATGGGTGACGCAAACATACGAATACAAAAGAAAATAAGCAACAACAGACCTACTAATTATTATAATCAAGGCTGGGAACGAACGAATACAACGAAAACAAAAATATCTACAAGCAACTAACATATTAACTTATCTTTGCGATTTAGGTGTGGAGTAAAACAAAACAAAAGTAACACAAAGGAAAACAATCAACAATAAATGTTGTTAGAGGTGAAGTTAACACATTATTATAAAGGACATATTTTTCAAGAGGCTTTATGTGCCTAATATATCTCTCTCTCTCTCTCTCTCTCTCTCTCTCTCTCTCTCTCTCTCTCTCTCTCTCTCTCTCTCTCTCTCTCTCTCTCTCTCTCTCTCTCTCTCTCTCTCTCTCTCTCTCTCGCTCGCTCGCTCGCTCGCTCGCTCTCTCTCTCTCTCTCTCTCTCTCTCTCTCTCTCTCTCTCTCTCTCAGGCAGCTCAAGAGAGATGGATGAGGGTAAAAACTAGTGTTGTTGAGATGCAGGGGGCAGAGGGGTACTTCCTGCCAGAGTTTGTGTGTGTGTGTGTGTAGGGGTGTGTGTGTGGGTAGGTGTTACTCAGTTACTTGTTCGTCAAGGGGAATCCACGCAATGCGAGCTAAGCTCATTATTATGGCGCTCCTTAACTGGGAATGTATTGCGTGAAATGCATGTTAAGTGTTTTATGTACTGTTGGAATGGCTGTGGATGTGTGTGTAGTCTGTATTTAGCCAATTGGCGACATCGGAAACGAAGGCTTAGGGTGGATCTGTATGGTACCATTCTCACTATAGACGGTACCGTCTCGCCCGAAGGCTTAGGTAGCCATCAGCTTAGGTGAACCATATGATACCCATCTCGCCTTGTACCATTTTTGCCAACCCCAGATGGGACGTCACAACGTCGTCCACTTATTCCAGGTACCTATTTACAGCTAGGTGAACTGAGGCTAACACATGAAAGGAGACAAGCCCAATTTGTCTCCGCCCGGCCGGGGATTGAACCCCCGACCCCTCGTGTGTGAGACGAGAGCTCTACCTACTAGGCTACGGGCTGTGTGTAGGGGTGGGTGTGTGTGTGTGTGTGTGTAGGGGTGTGTGTGTGTAGGGGTGTGTGTGTCCAGGTGTGTGTGTGTGTGTGTGTGTAGGTGTGTGCCTGTGTGTGTGTGTGTGTGTAGATGCAGGGGGCAGAGGGGTGCTTCCTGCCAGAGTCTGTGTGTGTGTGTAGAGGTTTGTGTGTGTGTGTGTGTGTTTCATGTGCATGTGTATGCAGATGCAAGGGTCAGAGGGGTACTTCCTGCCAGACTCTAAGCAAAGTGTGTGTGTGTGTGTGTGTGTGAATAACACCGATACAGGTTGTTTCCCCTTTTAATCAGATCAAGAACCAATAATCATAATATGTCAACCCCTTTCCATACCTACAGTAGGAATCACTTGTAACACCATAGTTCGCTGCACATACAACTATATAACACCATACTAAAAACACACAAAACACCATATTCGCATTCTATAAATATAATGTTCTATTTACCGCCAGAGGGTAGGTGTGGAGGAGTGGTCTTGTTACTGAGCAGCTAACCAAATTTCCCAAGTTCAAATCCCAATGTGTCAAGGGGAGATATGTTTGAGATGGAGTTTACAATGTACCGGTACTCAATTTCGTTGTATTACCACAAAGCCTACCAAAGCCCGTCATACAAAACACTCTTACATGTTATGAATATTCACATATCCAAAATATTCCATGAAGGTCAAACTCAGTATAAATGACAATCTCATTAGGTGGCGTGAGTGCGAGTGCTGTTTAAAGAAATAGGTCGATATTATATTTAGGTGGTACAGCCGCACCATATAAGAAGAATTTGTTCAGTAATGTAGTTGAATAGCATTTTATATAGTTTGTCCCCCCCCCCCCCTTCAAGGTAAATACGCCTCCCCAGATCTCCTAGCTACTGGTATTAACCCCTTCAGCAGGATGACGTATTTTTCATCAAATTCTGGTCACCAACAGACGATTTCCATTACTTAATAACCTACCTCTAGGCCTCAAAGGGGTAACAGCTATCTCATAAGACCCATTGAATAACACACGTCCTTGTAAAACTGGATACACTTGTTTAATTATAGCCAGAATAAAAGGTAAAATGGTGTCATCCCCAAGACAGAATTGTATATACAAAGCAATATTAACTTATCTTTACTTCCATCTTATGTTCCCCCATTACGTTAACTAGACAAGGAGGAAAAACAAAAAACAAAAATCCATAAAAACTGGGCTGGTTATTGAGAGCAGGTCGGTAAGTAGAGATGGCCGGCCCTCCCTCCTCCTCCACCCTATGTAGGCCTAGTGTATTGTTAAATAAATTCTGCCTGGAGTCCAGCTGTTACCCATAGGCCTACACCACCACCACCAGGGCAACCTTGACCCCGGGGGTGTATGCAGGACGCAGACGAGGACCAGGGGGGGGGGGGAGGACGGTCATTTCGCCGGCAAGTCACTTCACTAAGGATATATTGGGTGAGAAGGAACACAGGAACTAATGCTTGAATTGTCTATATCTCTATTTTGTTTGTCCCCCATCCCAACCACAACTCTCTATCTAGTTCATTTTTCTGTTTATAACCACATAAAGTATGTCTCTCATTAGATGAACTATTTACACTGTAATTATATATTGATAGTTAAACATTTATTTTGATTGTAAGTGCTGTATGTAAAAGATCTGAGCAATAAACTTACTCTAAGGTATTGTATTATATTCACCCACTTGTCAGAATGGATCAGCCTCAACACTTCACTATATTTAGAGCCAGGTATTCACTTTATGCTTTGGGAGAAAAGACCTTGAAGACAAAATCTATTCAATGCCATCATTGTTTACGCTCTTATTAATTTAGATAAATCATTATTATGTTCTCTCCACCAACCAACTTTGCTCCTAAACTCGATTAATGAAATTAACAAACACATGTGGCAGTCCGGGATGATAGATGAGTTTGCTATTTATTCTCAAGATAATGTCGACTATCTATAAATTGTCCAATTCCAGATACTACAATGCTTGATTTAGTGGCTCTCAGAGTTAATTCGAGCACACACAACCTAATCTGTCCTTAACCCTAACATACCTTAATATAACCTAACCTAAGCTTAACTAAAACAGCTTAACCGACTTGAAATAAGGCAGAACAACTCTAAGGTGTAAGCGAAAGGGCCTGTGGGCGAACATAAAGATGGAAGACTGGACCAATACCCGAGCCAATAGGTCTCCCGCTGGCCAAGACGAGGTGCTTCTTAATTTATGACACCGCAAGGCAGATCCGGAGAAGAAGAATTGGAGCAACAAGTGAAAGTGCTACATATTGTTATCGTATCTCTTTTTCTTTCCTAATTTTTTTTTTTTTTCACAATGGAGGAGAGGGCATACTTCAGCCTAAATGTAACCTAGCACAACCTAACCTACCATGGCTTAAGGGGGTCACCGGCTTCTTTTTTATCTTTCTCTCCTTTTCTCTCTTTCCCTGGCTTGTATCCATTCGGCCCCATTCAGCCAACTGTTTTAAGACGTTTATCCCCATCCAGGTGTCGATTTATTCCTGGCGAGCAATAGCGAGCCAGCATTGTATGGAGAAATCCGGCTTCGCCGGAGAAATTTTTCTATTGAAAAATGTACAAATTTAGCTTGCTGTCAAAACAAAAAAATATATATATGTTGGCTCGCTATCGCTCGCCAGGAAAATATTGACACCTGGATGGGGGTAAACGTCTTGAAACAGTAGGCTGAATGGGGCCGAATGGATACAAACAAAAGAGTGGGAGAGAAAGAGAAAAAAAAGCAAGGTAGGCTCCCTTAAGCTAACCTTTCTTAATCTAACTTTAGCTTATTTAACCTAAGCTTTACCTGTGCTAAACTAGTATAATAAGCCTAACATAATTCAAAATGAAGGCAAAATCAACAACCGACAGACAGACTTTCTCAGGAAGGGACCAATAACCGAGCCTATAGGCCTCCCCCGCTGGCCAAGACGAGCCACTTCCTAATTTATGACACCGCAAGTCAGATCTGGAGAAGAATTGGAGCAACAAGTGAAAGTGCTACATATTTTTATCTTTTCAGCCTAAACTTAAGGGGAGGAAGACCGTTTTTCTGGACCCCCTTCTCCCTAATGTTTAGTCCCACTAGTTTTGATATTATAAGACGTTCGGCCCATTACTTTGGCGATTTTGACACCTTTCACCCCATTTCGTTGTTAATTTTAAGACCTTTCGTGCCATTTAGGTGTCGATTTTTCCTGGCGAGCGATAGCGAGCCTGCAATTTTAAGAGGAACCGGCCTTCAGCCGGGACATTTTTCTTCCGAAAAATGTACAAGTTTATCTTGTCTAGGGGGTGTTTTCTAAGCTTGATGGAGGTCTAGCGAGGAAACTAAAAAAATATATGAATGAATGGCAAAGACGAGCCGCTTCCTAATTTATGACACCACAAGTCACATCTGGAGAAAAATTGGAGCAGCTCAAGGCACCAGTGAAAGTGTTACATTGTTCACTGGGACGGACGAGGAATGTATTATTTTTGTTCTCCTCTTTTAAGGAAAGAAATGGCCTATTAAGTTTTAAAATGGCCCTAGGACTCGATGCACCTACACATAATCTCATCTAACTTCGCTTATCCTAACCTTAATCTCAATAACCTAAATTATTAGACAATCATAACCTAAATGAATACACACATATGAAGGAAGGGACCAATACCCAGGTTATAGGACCCTTGCTGGCAGAGAACAGACGCTTCCTAATGTACGACCCGACCCCGGTAAGTCAGATCTGGAGAAGAACTAGAGCAGGTCCGAGACACAAGTGAGAGTATTTGTATTTCATATATTTGTTTATTTATTTATATTATTATTATCATTTTGTTTTTAATTAATTCGAGGCTGGAGAGTAGAGACTTATCTTACTATTCGTCTACTAAACTAAACTAGGAAAAGTGAGTGCAACATAGAGAACTGACACAATGGCACACATAAAGCCGGTATCACACGAGCACTTTTTCCCTCAACATTTATCCTCAACACTGGTCTGGCAGCTTATGAGGTCAACATTTGCAATATTTCTATCACCTAAATTCATCTACCATCCGTCTAGTTTCCGATACCAGTGCCAAATATTCCAGAAATGTTGCCAGAAAAATGTTGATGATCGAATGTTGGCTATAAGAGCTCTCGTGTGATACCGACTTAACCAGTGTTCTAATCGTTGATGTGTTCCAATATGAATAGATAAACCGAAGTAAACTGTTTATGTGTCCCTTTTGTGTTACATTTGAGTGTTCATATTTTTACAGTGTACAGTTTGAACCTTCAGGGTGAAGGTTGGTCCTATTCAGAGTGAGGTTTAGCACCCCCTACCCCACCTTAGCCATTTCTGTCTGTTTCTATTCCTGTAATACTTCTCCTACTTCGGGGGCGGGCGGCTAGGAATCCTCCTCCCCTTGTAAAATTTAACTACTAGACGGGACAGAGAAAGAGGCGAGGGAACGCGAACGTTATCCCGGACCCTAAGAATTGGAACTATAAATGTTGCTTCTGCTCGGGCTCTGTCTCGAGTCGGCCACCCCCAGCTATGGTATATGTGCCTGAGTATTTACATACTTACATAGCCTACATATATACATACATACATACATACATACATACATACAGACATACAGTTTGAACCAAGACAGATAATGTTTTCCATATCGTGGTTTGAACTTTCTTACAGCGTGGAACTCGCCAGTGGACAATACGGAACGAGACGGTACGCACTACACGTTTCTACCGCCAGTGATTATTTCCCCCCATGTCTTGTATTCCCACTCTACGTCGGAATGGGAGCACGGCGGCGGGGGTCTGCGTCTTGTGGTTGGCCCGAGTTTGGTTCTGTGGTTGAGGTGCTTGTGCTTGGCTTTACGGGGGTCAGAGATGCCAACTAGCGCATGAGGTCGCCATCTTGTAAACCTATCCTTGTAGACTACTATAAAGAGATTTGAGACTCTTCTGCCAACCCTTTCATCATATGTTAAACATATGGGTTAAAATACGTCAACTACGTTAGTGACTTCTTTCTCTGCCACCGTCAAATGACCAGCTTAGGAATGACCTGTAAATGTTTGAGATTGCGAGTTTGTATACTTAGGGTTTTCTATTATGGGAAGCCCTCCACAAACTAAAGAAATCAGTTTAAGTCGCATGATGTATGGGCTTAAACTTTGCTCGCGCATGAACCGATTTTCGCAGTATTTTTTTAGTTTTCCTACTCATATTCTGGAACTCTTGTCCTCAGTTTATATTTCTAAATGTCTTACGACTTAAACTCCAATGAAGCTCCTTGTGTCCAGGCATTTTAATTACAACTTGAATTTTACTCGCACTCTTTCACTCTGAAGGGACGACACTAGAGCTGCAGACAATTTTGCCGTGTCTTTCTCTTCCAAATCATGAATGCTACCAGAATTCAGATTTGTGTAGATTATTTTATTTCCATTAAATATACAATGGGTGTTCGTACAATAAAACCTTCTTAAACGTAACATATCGTAAGCTTACATTAGCAGTGTTGGTCAAACTATAGGCCTACATAAAAATAGTTCTGCACCTAGAATAGATTAAAAACAATTAAAACGTGATCACCTGCTAAAAACCATGAACATTAAGTGTAAAACTGGAAGGTACACAGGCAGGGTGAGGTACAGTCGTGGTCAAGAATACTTGAACACTTCCTGATGATACAAAACAAGATGGTGAACATTAACTATACTTTATTATATTTTTTCACCAATCAACTTCACTTCTAAACTCAATTCATGAAATCAACAAATACATGTGGCACTCCAAGGACTCGAACCTAGGACACTCACACCGAAATTCCGCGTTATAATAGTAAATCCCAGTATAGTGATTTTTGTGATTCATGCAGGGTATCAAAATAGTTCACCAGAATATCAAAATAATGCCTTCAAAAATTGTTCAGAAATGTCCGACCTTGAATTCATATACAGTAACATAGCACCCTATAGAAATAAACTATTGACCAACTCTCCCCACAAAGGCGTGAGTCGGTAGGTGCAGGTAGAACAAGATGGGGGAGGAAGAACATACGAAGTCTGTAAAAAAAAACTGTGACTGTTAATTTGTAGGATGTCGGACATTTGTACTGGTTATGGCGTGACGGCATCAGGGCACCACACTACACAACCACCGCTATGTACTGTACTGGGGGGGGGGAGGCTCGCTCTCTCTCTCTCTCTCTCTTTTCTCTCTCTCTCTCTCTCTCTCTCTTTTTTTTTTCTCTCTCTCTCTCTCTCTTTTTTCTCTCTCTCTCTCTCTCTCTCTCTCTCTCTCTCTCTCTCTCTCTCTCTCTCTCGTGCCCTGTAGCTTTACCTCACACATTTTCGTCAAAAACAATATATAGGACAAAAATGCTTATACGCGGTAGGCCTACTGTAGTTCGTCATAGGCAACTGTTGGTTAAATCTGGATAAGTTACGTTAGTTTAGAACTTTAGGCCATAATATAATGTGATGCATGTTATGCTTCTCCCAACTAATGAAGAATGCATATTTATTAAAATAATGTAAATGGATATTGTTCACAAAGGTTTTGTTCTTTAGTTATGTTTTCCTACCAGAGGGAATGTGTCCTATGAAGCTTTGGTTGTGGAATGAAGGTGATGGTGGTGATGATGGTGGTGGTGATGGTGGTGGTGGTTGGTGGTGTGGGGTTGGGGGGGGGGGGGGGGGGGGCTAGAAGGGGGGGAGTTATGGGGAGATTGGTCGTGGTGGATGGGATGGGATGGTGGGTGTGGTGGGGGGGGGGGTGGGCCTAGAAGTATTTTGTATTATGGGGAGATTGTCTTACACAGCTCCTAATGGTAATGGTGATGGTGATGGTGATGGTGGTGGTGGTGGTGGTGGTGGTGGTTGGGGGGGGGGGGCCTAGAAGTATTTTGTATTATGTGGAGATTGTCTTACACAGCTCCTAATCTTCTACAGCTTCACCGCTTATGTACAGTCATGAGCCATAATACCTGAACACTCATTTTGAATCTTTGTAAGCCAAGTTGTGAAGCCTCTGGGATACAACAGAACACTGGATTGTCTCGCTAGGGTTCTATACGGGTTTAAATAGGTGTGCAGATATTTTGGCTCATGCCTGTACACTCTATTATAACTCCCATATTTTAGAACCACACTTAATGCTTCCCTAACCTACATCGAACGAAGATGATACAACTGAATGCTAACTTGTGATAAAGAGCT